>PVKH010017219.1:0-15485 GCA_004027955.1 Chaetophractus vellerosus | reverse complement strand
CTGTAAGGAAGCAGCAACAGTCCCCCAAGTGCAGGGGCAGTGACTGGTGAAGGAGAATAATCCTCTGATGGGCCCTTGATATTGATGAATAGCCTTATGAGTCCTTGCTCTTGAAATTGAAACTTAGCCTATTGTTATGGGGTGCCTAAGGGTTGCCTCCTGAGAACTTCCTTGCTGCTCAAATGTGGTCTTTCTCTAAGCCAAACTCAGCATATGAATGCATTACCTTCCTCCCAGCATGGGACATGACTCCGGGGATGAGCCTCCCTGGCACCAAGGGATTGCTACCAAGGGCCAACTGGCAATGCAACTGTAAAAAGACCTGGAATGAATGGGAGAAAAGGTAAAGACAAATGAGTTTATATGGCTAAGAGACTTCAAAGTAAGTCGGGAGGTCATCCCAGAGGTAACGCTCATGCATATCTCACCAGGATCTCAAAGACTTCCAAAGTGGATATCACCCTAAATAGTGGGGCTCTGGAGGGCTCTGAAGACACGTAGGACATATGGTCAGGGAGAATAGCTCCAGAGTTTGGTGCCTTGCCAGTAGGCCCTACTTTGGACTTTGTGCTCCTGAGACTGAGAAAGTTGGACTCAATTATGTCTTCCCTGCACATGGCTCATCTGTCTGTTCTATTCAAGCTTATACTTGGTGCTGGAGTTTGTAGGTGTACATCCAGAGACTCGAGTCTTTGGGCTGTCCATGTGCCAGCTGGGCCCAGAAACTTGATGGAGCTGCAACTCCTACTCTACAGCTCATTGGACTCACCCAGGACACTTAGCAGAGAGATGATGATGGATGACAGCAGTCTCAGGGAATGGAGAGGGTCTGAAGATGCAGGCAGGATAGTCCCATCCAGCTTCACCATGGGATATAAACTCCCTCTCAATTGGAGTTGGAATGGACATCACCATCCCAGACTCCTCAGGATTAGGGGAAGAGCTATGGACTAGAGTGGACTTACTAGTACTCTGCTATAGACATATTGTGAATCAAGCATTGGAGTAAATTACAACACTGATGTGGAGCCAGTGGCCACTGGAGGCTCTGGGGGCAAGGAGAGGGAAAAGCAGTTGTAATATGGGGTCTTTTCTGGGACTTGGGAATTGTCCTGAGTGACATTGCAATGACAGATATAGGCCATTTTATATCATCACATAACATGCAAAACTGTGGGAGAGAGTATGGTCTAAAATGTGAAGTAAGATCCATGCTTAATAGCAAAGCCCAAGGATGTGTTTATCAATTGCAATGAATGTGCCACACTAATGAAGGATGTTTATGTAAGAGGTTGTGGGAGGTATGGGAGGTGGGGCATATGGGAATCCCTATATTTTTCATGTAACATCTATGTAATTTAAGTATCCTTTAAAAAAGAAAAAAAATTAATAAAAGCACATCAAATGAATTATACAGCATGAACAAGTGGGTTTCATCCCAGGTATGCAAGGATGGTTCATCATAAGAAAATTGATTCATGTAATATACCACATAAACAGTTCAAAAGAAATCACATGATCATCTCTATAGACACAGAAAAGCATTAGACAAAACACAGCACCCTTTTCTGATAAAAACACTGAAAAAAATAGGAATAAAGGAAACTTTTTGAACATGATAAAGGATATATATGAAATACCCACAGTTAACATCACATAAAATGGTGATATCTGAAAAGTTTTCCCTCAAAGATGTGAACAAGACAAGGATGCCCACTATATGCTCCTACTTAGCATTGTTTTAGATGTACTTGCTCAAGCACTGAGGCAAGAAAAAGTTATAAAAACCATCCAAATTGGAAAAGAAGTAGTAAAAAATTCACTATTTGCAAATGACATGATCCTATTCATAGAAAGCCCTAAGAAATCTATAACAAAGCTTCTAGAACATATAAATGAGTTCAGTGAAGTTGCAGGCTATAAGATCAAGGCTCAAAAATCAGTAGCATTTCTATACACCAAGAAAGAGCAATCTGAGGAAGAAATCAAGAAAAAACATTTACAGTAGTAAAGAAAAGAATCAAATACTTAGGAATAAATTTAACTAAAGATATAAATGACTTATACACAGAAAACTACACAACACTGTTAAAAGAAATAAAAGAAGACTTAAATAAATGGAAGAATATTCCCTGTTCATGGATAGGAAGACTAAACCTCATTTAGATATCTATTTGATCCAAACTGATGTACAGATTTAATGCAATCCCAATAAAAATCAACACAGCATTTTTTAATGAATAGGAAAAACTAACTATGAAATTTATTTGGAAGGGGAAGAGGCCCTGAATAGCCAAAGACCTATTGAAAAAGAAAAATGAAATTGGAGGAATCACAATACCCGACTTTAAAACATACTTCATTGTTACAGTGGTCAAAACTTCATGGTATTGGCACAAGTATGTATAGACATACTGACCATTTGAATCAAATTGATAGTTCTGATATAGATCCTCATATATACAGTCATGTGATATTAGACAAGGCCACCAAGACCTCTCAACTGGGAGAGCATAGTCTCTTCAACAAATGGTGCTTAGAGAACTGGATATCCATATCCAAAAGAATGAGAAAGAACCACTCTCTCATATCTTAAACAAAAATCAACTCATGATGGAACAAAGGTCTAAATATAAGAGCCAAGAGGTAAAGACCTTGGAAGATAATGTAAGGAAGCATCTACAGGACCTTGTAATAGGAGATGTTTTCATGAGCTTCACACCCAAAGCAGGAGCAGCTAAAGAAAAAATAGATAAATTGAATCTCCACAAAATTAAAAACTTTTGACCCTCAAAGTAGGTTATAGAGAATTTGAAAATGCAACATATCCAATGGGAGAAAATATTTGGTAACCATATGTATTAGTCAGCCAAATGGTGCCTTTGCAAATATACCAATAATTGGTTGGTCTTTATAAAGGGTATTTTTTTGGGGTAGAAGCTTACAGTTACCAGGCCACAAAGTATAAGTTTCTTCCCTCACCAAAGTCCATGTGTTGGAGCAAGACAGCTGCCGACATTTGCCAGGGTTCAGGCTTTTTGGGTTCTCTCTTCCTGGGGCTGCATTTCCCTCTGGGCTTAGCTTTTCTGTTTCCTCCACTAGGCCAGCTGTAGACTATCAGGCGAATGGCTCACTTCTCTCCAACATCCAAACTCCAACATCAAAACTGCTTCTCAAATCTGCTTCTCAAATCTGCTCCCTCTGTCATTTGCTTTGCCTTTTATACTTGAGACCACACCCAGCAAGGGGTGGGGCTCAACACCCTACTGATGTGGCCCAGTCAATGCCCTAATCATAACCCAATAATGCCCAGATGAACAGATGAGTTTACAAGCATGATTCAATATGGATTTTTGGAATTCATAATTACATCAAACTGTAACACCATATATCTGATGAGAGCCTAATATTGAGCATATATGAAGAAATGATATGCCTTGAAAATAAAAAGACACCCCATTTTTAAAATGGGCAAGTGACTTGAAAAGACAATTGTCCAGGGAAGAAATATATCCACTGAGCTATCTAGCCGGGCCCCAGGGAAGAAATATAAATGGCTAAAAAGCACATGAAAAGATGCTCAACATCATTAGCTATTAGGGAAATGCAAATCAAAACTACAATGAGATATAATCTTACATCCATTAGACTGGCAGCTATTAAAAAAAAAACAGAGGACTATAAGTGTTAGAGAGGATGTGGAGGAATGGGAACCCTCACCCACTGCCGGTGGGAATGTAGAATGGTCCATCCATTGTGGAGGACATTTTGGCAGTTCCTCAGAAAACTAACTATAGAACTGCTATATGACCCAGCAATTCCACTGCTGGGTATATACCCAGAAGAATTGAAAGCAAGGACATGAACAGATATATGCACACCAATGTTCATAGTGGCATTATTCACTACTGCCAAAAGTTGGAATCAACCCAAATGTCCATCAACAGATGAATGGGTAAACAAGAGGTGGTACATACATACAATGGAATATTACTTAGCTCTAAGAAGGAATACAGTGCTAACAAATGGGATAACATGGATGAGTCTTGAGTACCTTATGTTGAGTGAAGCAAACCAGGCTTTGAAGGACAAATATTACATGACCTCACTGATAAGTATTATGCAAATTGAGCAGACTCAGAGACCTATTGTCTGGAAGACAGGTTTAGAGGAAATAGAAATGGAGAAGGTCGTGAGCCAACATGCATACAGACGTAATCTATGAAATGGTGAAAGTGTGTAGTTGGGCATTGAAGGGATATGACAGGAGTGTAGTGACACTATTGAGTTGGGTGGTGCAGTTTTGAGAGATGGGTAGATTGGGGAGGGTAGTTGGAAGGTCCATGGAATTGGTGTGAGGGTTGGAGGAGGGACCAAGTGAACACTGGGGATTGGCAGGTATGTGGTTGACAGTACAAAGTTAGAGAACCTTTATATGGCAATCTATCAAGGGACAGTTACTGGTTTATGGTGTTGGATGCCAGGCATTTTGGACAGGGCACACCTGGGGCAGGTTTCTAGGGAGTGTGAAGGTGATCATTTTGTCGTAGTGTGATGTATCAGTGGGTGGAGACCCACACAATGAGTGGGAAGGTGTTGGATTCCCATTCTAGGGATAACCAGTATGTTCACAAACAGAGGGGTGAGAGTTTCTTGAGAGCATGGGTGGCTCCCAACAGGGGAGGACAAAACAGTGTGTCAAGACCTCAGTGTTGTTGCAAGTAACTATGAATCTTATCATCCAAGGAGTGAAGCCTGGTGGTCAACATGGGCCTCAAGGGGAGGGTGATAGAGGAATAGAATAGATGGAACAGGGGTATTTAGTGGGCGATGGAAGTGTTCTACATGATCTTGCAATGATGGACACAGGCCATGTTAAATATCAAAATTTATAGAAGTGTACAGTCTAAAATGTAAGCCATCATGTAAAACATTGACTATGGTTAGTAGCTATGTTTCACTATTGTATATCAGTTGTAAGAAAGGTACCATCCCCATATAAAGAGGTATTAATATAGGAAGGGAGACAAGGGGGAGGGTGTTGGATATATTGGAGTGCCCTGTATTCTGTATATAACTTTCCTGTGAACTAAACTTCTTTCAAAACAAAATGAAAAAAAAAGTAAGACACTGGGGAAATAAATGGAAGAAAATATCTCTCTACATACAGGACAACAGATATTACAGTGATGAAAGGCAAAATGTCAAAACAATTTTTAAAATATTTTTCATTATTTTTAAATTTCCCAATCTTTTAATTTCATTTTATTTTTACTTTAAAAAATACTTATATATTTTATTTCTTTTATTTAAATCTATCATTATTATTTCATTTTCCTGTTAATTGTATTTGGATATTTTATTTGCTTCATTTTAGAAGAAGTCTTGGATCATAGACTGGTTACAACTGGTGGAGAGGAGGATCATTAGTGTGGAGTGTCAGTGATGGGGATACATGGGAGGAAGTTCTCCTGGGCATACATATAAGGTATATAAATGAGTTCAAATGTTCATGGGGCATTGTCACAGTGGGTGGAGATTGACACAATAACAGAAAATATTGAGTTCCCATCCTGGAGAGCTCTGCCACATTCTCTATTGGAGCAACAAGAGTCCCCCAAGTGCAGGAGCAATGACTGGCGAAGGAGGATGGCCCATTGATGGGTCCTCGATATGGACGACTATGACTGTGAGCCTTTGCTCTTGAAATTGAAACTTAGCCTAGTGTTGTGGGGTGCTAAAGAGTTGTCTCCTGAGAGCCTCCTTGTTGATCAAACGTGGCCTCCCTCTAAGCCTAACTCAGCAATTACTTTCTCCCCAGCATGGGAATGACTCCTAAGGATGAGCCTCCCTGACACCAAAGGATTACTACCAAGTACCAACTAGCAATGCAACTGGAAAAAGACCTCAAATAAAAGGGGTTAAAGGTAAAGACAAATGAGTTTATATGGCTAAGAGACTTCAAAGTGAGTCAGGAGGTCATCCCAAAGGTAACGATTATGCACATCTCAGGAGGATCTCATAGATTGCAGAAGTGGATACTATCCCAAATTGTGGGGCTCCTGAGGGCTCTGGAGACACCCAGGTCCTATGGTCAGGGCAGATAGCTCCGGAGTGGGGTGCCTTGCTAATGGGCCTTGCTTTGGAGTTTGTGCTCCTAAGAGTGACAGTGTTGCATTCAGTTACAGCTGCTTTACACATGGCTCATCTGTCCCTTCTATTTAAACCTATACTTGGTGCTGGTGTTTGTAGTTGTATGTCCAAGAGACTGGAGTCTTTGGTTTGTCCAGGTGCCAGCTGGGCCCTGAGCCTCAGCAGAGTTGCAACACCTACTCTCCACTTCATTGGACTCACCCAGGACAACTAACAAGGAGGTGAGAATTGACAACCACCATACCAAGGAAATGTGAGAGGCTACAACTGCAAGCAAAAAAGTCTCATCCATCATCTGTATGGGACCAAAACCACCTTTCAATTAGGGGTAGAGTGTACATCACCATCCCAGAATCCTCATGAATGGGGAATCAACAGTGAGCTAGAGTAGACTTACTGGTATTCTACTATACACTTACTGTGATTCTAGCAATGGAAGAAATTACAAAATTGATGTTGAGGCAGGGGCTACTGGAGATTTTGGGGACAGGGAGAGGGAAAAACAGGTGTAATATGGGTTTTTTTTTTTCAGGACTTGGGAATCATCCAGAATGACATTGCAATGACAGGTATGGGCCATTTTATATCTTCCCATAACCTGCAGAATTGTGTGGGAGAGAGTGTAAACTACAATGTGAACTATGGTCCATGCTCAGTGGCAATGCCCCAGGATGCATTTATCAATTGCAATGAATGTGCCACAGTAATGAAGGATGTTAGGTAGGTGGGAGGGTATGGGATGTGTGGGGAATGGAACATATGGGAATCCTTATATTTTTTGTGTAATATTTATGTAATCTAAGTATATTTCAAAAATAAAAAATATATTTAAGTAATTATTTGAAGAAAATATAGCTGTTAAAATGACAAATTTCTGAATACCTAAATATATTCCATCTTAATAGGCAAATAGTTATAGTAATTTATGTAAAAGTTATTTTACATCCTTAAAGTCTTATATATGCATACATATGCACTAATAGACAGCAAATGAGTAAAAACACACCTAAGGCTTTCTTTGGGATAAATGCAATTTGCATCCTCTGCCACTGTGAAGACAGTATGGTCATGTGACTTGCTTTGAACAATGCATTATGAGTATTCAGAATAGATTTCTGAAAAGAGTAGTTTTAGAGTCAAAGAATATATACATTTTAAACTTTGATGGATAAATCTCAAGTTGTGTCCAAAGAAGAAATTTCATTAATTTATATCCTGATCAGTATTACTTCAAATGTTCCTTAAAGCTTAAGCATTTAAGATCTATTATGCAACTCATCAAATTGTTTTCCATTTGTGAAAGTGATTGGTTTTGATCCAGGTAGTGAAGCCATCTGTCTAGGTCCTGGAAATGGAGAAGAATCCTCAGCAAAACTGTAATGGGCATGAGTTAAAAATAAAGCATTTCTGTTCTGTTTTTTCTTTCACTAGACTATTGAGATATTGTGCATACCTGCACTGCATCATTGCCTAACCTGGTCTGACTGATACTTTGGTTAAGTGAAAAGCATTATTTTAAACAAAATTTTCAATGTTATTATTTATATTGTTTTGGAGAATTAAATAAATCTCTCTGTCCCTCAGTTTTCTTATATTGGATGTGCTCAATGCAATTACTTATGAAGCACAATTAAAGGATCATAAAGAAAACTGATGTCTTCCTATCCTCTTCTATGGGAGAAAATTAGAAGGGGAATGGATTTCTGACCCATCACAACTAATTAAAATACTTCCTCCATTTTCTTTTCAACATTTTAGTAAACATTTTTTCCTGTAATTGTTCACATTTTCTATAGATGTGAATAGGAAATCTAATTCTAAGATTAACTATGAATTTGTAGGATTTTTGAATAATTTACTTATTTTAATCCTTATAATGACTATTTCTTAAAACTCTATTTTTAAACTCTAAATTATAACTTAAATGAGGACTGGGAAAAAGGATGCTACAATTACATATTAGGAATGTTTTCGGTAGCCATTTATTAATATTTCCCAGTGAATCTACCTTGAAAATGATAGACCCCAATCCTACTAAGATTTAGATTTCAAGTAATGATAAATTTTGTTTTAAAAGGTAGCAAAAATCAGAGATGATTTTGAACTGGTCAGTTGAATCTAGGTAAATTATGTTCATTTCCATTATTGAAAAATTATTTTTCTCTAAATTAAGTAAAATAATTCTGCTACTAAATCATGAGCTGCCCCTCTGCTGCATTTCAATACAGTATACTTAATTCAGTGTATTCAGTGGAAAGTTAGCCTTGCTGGATTCCTAAAGCTCTTCTGGACTGGAGGGGATGGGGTTAAGGGGAACAGCAATTGCTGCAAGATGTTTGAGCATGAGCTCCTTATGGGAATCTTATATAACTTGCCTCATCAACTGATGCTATGATATCAAAACTGACAGCAGCAATGTCCTGGTCCAAGAAATGTTATTCATACCATATCCACATCTAACACCACTCTTAGTGAATAAGGATGTCAGCATTATTATGATATATTAATGGGGAAACTTTCTCACTAGGAGAATTCTCTACATCTCTTAACATTAAAACTACTCAAAACAAAACACAGGCTTATATTGAAAATTCTATATATTTTATTATAAATTTTTTTTAATTGAACACAAAGTTAGGTCAATAGATCTTTAAACCAACTCTCATTTTGATTTACTAGTGTCATACTTTTAATATTCTACAATAAAGATATTTTACAATTTGCTGCCTTCTCAAATATAGAATTCATACACACAGTTTGAAATTATTTTTCACTACAGTTATGTGATGTTGCTGTCCATATACTAGAAAATGGGCATAAGGTACTATATTTCTTTTGCAGCAGGGTGGGGGTTACAAGGACAGTTTTTAAGTTTGTGTATTCTCAAAATTTGCCTTCAGGTTATATGCAGTTTGATGGAAATGACTCTTAAATATGCACATTCAGAATAGGATTTCAAATATACTAAATGAATAAGTTCGTTAAAAAATCTTAGACAATGTTTAGTCCAGATTAAGAGTTGCTAGGGTAAGTTTATTCATTAGTTCTGAATTGATTTATGAATTTGAATTCATCTTTAATGAAAAGTGATACTGAAATATTTGAAACTTTTTCTTGAATGACTAATGGAATATAAAATATACATTCCTATTTCTTTATATAGGCTATTCTTCACAGAGAATTTTAATGTGTTTTTCCTGATTAATAACAATGTCCACAATAAAGACTAGCCTACAGCACCACACTACATCATTGCTGACAACTAAGAAATAAGCCAACTCATGAATATTAATATTTAATAACAATTTACAAAACTGCAAACCATAATATGAAGAAGAGATTATGGTATTTGAATTGTCTTCTGTTACTAATCATGTAGCACAAATAATAATACTACAAAATGTATTGAAGCAAGATTTTTCAGGTAACTAAAATAAAATGCAAAAGAGGAAAAATGCTAGGTTTCAATAAACTGAAATAATTCAGGAATTTTGTTTTGTAGTGGTAGAAACTAATTACCACACTCTTTACTTCTTAGAATACTAGTTTTAGAAATAAATGCAAAAGGGGAGTCAATATAGCTCAGTGGTTGAACACCTGCTTCCCATGTATGAGGTACTGGGTTCAAAGCCCAGTACCTTCTTAAAAAAGAAAAAAAGGTACACATAATGGAAAAAATAATATCACCTTCTTCAAAACTATTAGGAGGGTCTTCTCTGAAGTTTTACAAATACTGGAATTTATATGTCATTGAAATCTTATCTATTATGTGTAAATGTTTGTTATTGATGTCAGGTTTTAACCAAATTCCTTAGATATTTTCCTGCATCATAAAAGAAATTTTTTTGTGTGTTCTAAATGGCATCAAACAAAATTATAAACATTTATTATTGTAATGAGCAGGAATGTATTCAAAGTGAAGTTATTATTGGAAAAATAAGAACTTCAACTTCTTATTAGGATTTAGAATCACAAAAAAAGATACTTGTATGCATGATAATAGTAATAAAAGATAAAATAAAAGTCATATTGTTCCACAATACTATCAAACAGTGGTGGACATTATGAAGCCTCAATGATCTGAACTACACAGAGAACAAACCTTTCATAGGTCAGCAGAAAAATATATTTATTCAATAAGGGACCTTAGAGGATAATATTGTAGTCTGGGATATTCCCAATGACATAAAAATATCTAAAAATACAAACATTTAAATGGTCATTTAACCACACACTCAACACAATTGGCCAATAAATTTAGAAAGTTTTGCCTAACTTCGTTTTTCTTCAAAGAACTACAAATTTAACTACCTTCAAATATAACTTAAAACCCATGAGAATGGACAAAAATTTAAAATGTGTTAACACCAAATATTAATAAGGAACTGGAACAACGTGAATGCCAATACAGTGCTGGTGTTATTGTAAAATTGTGGGACTCCTCTGGGAAAACTGCTTGACATTTCTTTAAAGGTACACATAGGTCTGCTTATTGATCTGGCAATTCCACTCATCCATGTAATGTCTACATAAGCATATATATTTGCCAAACTCATCAAACATACATTTAAAATGGACAAGTTTTTCCATGTAAATTAACCTCAATAAAAGTGAAAACTAAGACATAGTCCATGAGGAATATGAAATAAGGTTATATAGATCCTAGCACATAACTATTTAACATTCGGTCCTTGGGGGAAAAAAAAAAGCTTGCTTGAATCAAAATAATAGGGCCTTAAAGCTGAACTTCTTTCTCATATTTATCCTGTAAATGATGGGTGGTTAAGAGGTATGTTCAAGAGAATGGGAAACTTGTGAGGGAGAAGAGATAGATCAGTGTCTTCTCAACATCCTGAGGTATTGGGCACAGGGTTTTCTTGGGGATATTTAATGCTAGACAGCATTTTTGTGAGGTGAAGGGGGAAAGTGAGTCTGAGGCTATGAGCCTACTTTATAGTATTTGTGAGGCTTTTCTTTCCTGATAAAGTGTATAAGAATTATTAATGATGACTTACTATAATTTAGTCGTATGCATCCAAATAATCTAACCCCCATACAATACTTCATTTGTGTTAATATTTATACTTAATCTTTTTAGTCTGTTTTTGATACTCAGCTGCCTTTATTCAAGTCAGTGTTATATTCTCAATTGTTGAGAGGGCCAGAAATATTTGTCAAATAAGTGGATTTTCAATAGACAACTCAAAACTTAGTGAAGACAGAATCACAAATTTAAATAGAAACAGATCGGTGATTAAGAAATTCCTTTATTTCATTTGAGAGAAGTGGTTTGGTATAATGTTTATGGGTGCTGATAATTTCTTGGTTCATAAATAGATTTTTGCAGTATCTACTAGATGGAAGAAAAGTCACTAAGTAAGATGAGGGATGTTTAGCAAAGGCCTTCACTTCTCTGCACATATCTCCTCAGTACTCAACATTTACGTGTATATCTACTTCATATTTTCTGACTTTCTACTGCAAGATGTCTATAAAGGAGTCCATAATAATGTTTCAGCTCTATTGGTATATTGGTGCCAGTTTGTAGCCTGAATTTAACAGTCTTTAAAGAACTTTCTCATTTCCCTAGTGTAAAGTTATGTTGGAGAAGGTAGAGACAGCGATGTGCTTCTTTAAGCCAAACATTGTTTGGTTTCCACCTTCAAGCCCTTGAGATATTTGAGGACTTTATTTTGCCACAGTAGCCCATTCAACCCAATCCAAGTGGCAAAATAATATATATCAGGAGAAGCACCCAGTACTTAATCAATACCTCAAGAAGCTCTTAACCAATATCCCTTGTTTGTGGTAAATTTGAGCATTAGCCATACTGTCTCCTACAGCTCTAAAGGCAGACAGACAATAGTTATTCACAGTGGTAACCTGCTCAGAAAGGAACACCCTTTCTGTTCCTGAATCACAGTAGCTGATATTCAAACTTAAATAAATATGAATTGTGGTATTATTTTAACTAGGTTTAAGATCTGGAATGTTAATTGTTGAAATAGAGGCAGTGAGATGGGATAGCAGCAGATTCTGGGAATACAAATATCATGTGAGATAATCAATCCACAAAGTAAGGAGAATTGGGAAGATCACATAATAGTAGGTAGGGATTATTCAGTATTAAATCTGATGGCTGAAAAAGATTCATTTAAAAAGGGATATCTTAGCAAAATGCAAATGTTATTAGCTGATGGGCATGTGGTTGAAGAGCATTCCAGGGAGAGAGAATAACCAATTCAAAGGATCAGTGTAAAAGAATAACAGATAAAATGGTGAATAGTAAGAGTCAAGAGGCAATCCTCTAGGTATATTGTAGAACAGTTTTGGAATTTAAAGTCCTCAACATTATTTAGAGTTAAATAATCTGGTATTGCAGAATTTGACCAAAGCAGTGACATGATCTGTCATGTTTGTAAAAGATCATTCCAAGTGTGATGTTGAAGATAAAGTGTAGTACAAAACTAAGAGATGCAGGAACAGTAGTTAGGAGGTTACACAAGTAATCCAGAGCACAGGAGAGTGATTTGAAAGATATTTGTACCAGTGGAGATGGTTAAAGCAGAATAAATTAGGATATGAGTTTGAGAGAAGGACATTTGAACTGAGTATCCGGAAGAATGAGATTTCTTTCAATGAAATGCAGAAAGTTGTAAGTATGCCATATACTAAGGTAGAAAGATCAGACACATAGTTTTGGACAAGTCAAGTTTGAGATATGTTTTAAAAATCTATGTGGCAATGGTAAATTGGATACATGAAACAAGTTTAGGGGAATTATTTGCACTTGAAATATAAATCTGGGCTCATTAGATGTAGATGTCATTTAAACCTTGAGACTAAATGAAATATCCAAAGAGTACATAAAATTATAGAAGGAAAGAGGACCAAGAATTGCCAAAAGGGTATATTGAAGAGGAAAAAAAACTAGTTGGAAAGAAGAATAGATATTTGTAAAGCAATGTAAGGACCATTTTTGAGATAAGAGGTAACCCAAGGAATGTGTATCACACATATTCAAAATGGCATGGGATGCTGAATAGCCTCATGGAAAATAATTTGCTTTGTCTTTTTTCCCTTTTTTTAGAGAAGTTGTAGGATTACAGAAAAATCAAGCAGAAAGTAGAGTCCCATATATACCCCAAGTTGCACACAGTTTTCCCTATTATTAACAGTGTGCATTGGTGTGGTAACTTTGTTACAATTAATGAAACAATACTTTTATGATTATTTTATTAACTATATTCCATAGTTTACATTAGGTTTCATTGTTTGTGTTGTACAGTCCTCATTTTTTGTTTTATTCTAGAAACATATATACCGCATAAAATTTTACGGTTAACCACATTCAAATATATAATTCACTGGCATTAATTACATGTACAATATTATACTACCATCACCACCATCCACTAACAAATTGTTCGCTCACCTGAAACAAAAATTCTTTACCAACTAAACATGAACTCCCCATTTCCTACACCCACCTCAAGTCCTGGTGGCATGTATTCTAGTTTCTGACTCTATGAATTTGTTTACTCTTATTATTTAATATCAGAGATATATCATGTTTGTCCTTTTGTGTTTAGCTCCTTTCACTCATTAAGATATCTTCAAGGTTCATCCATGTTGTAGCATGTATCAAGCATTCATTTCTTTTTACAGCTGAAAAAAATTCCACTGTGTGTATATTCCACATTTTTGTTCATTCGTCCATTCATGTTGACTGGCATTTGGATTGCTACTATTTTCTAGCAAATATGAATAATCCCTCTATGAACATTGATGTAAAATTCCTGCTTTCTATTCATTTTAGTATATATACAGAAGTTGGATTGCCAGATTATACGGTCATTCTTTAGGTAAATTTCTGAGGAACTGCTGAACTGTTTTCCAGAGTGGCTGCACCATTTTACATTCCCATCAACAAAGAATGAATATTCTTATTTCCAGATCCACATCTTTTCCAACACTTGTTATTTTTCTTTTCATTTTAATAATAGCCATTTTAATGGTGTTGAAATTATATCACATTGATTTTTATTTGCATTTCTCTACTGGATAATGATGTCCAGCATCTTTTCATGTGCTCTTTGGTCACTTGTGTATCTTCTGTGGAGAAATGTCTATTCAAGTCTTTTGTCCATTTCTTTTTTTTAATAATATATATTTTTATTTTTTTAAAGATACTTAGATTACATAAATGTTACACAAAAAATACAGGGATTCCCATATGCCCCACTCCCCACACCTCCCACACCCTCCCACATAAACATCCTTCATTAGTATGACACATTCATTGCAATTGATAAACACATCATGGGGCTTTGCCACCGAGCATGGACCATAGTTCATATTGTAGTCCACGCTCTCTCCCACATAGTTCTGCATGTTATGTGACGATATAAAATGGCCTATACCAGTCATTGCAATGTCACTCAGGATGATTCCCAAGTCCAAAAAAGCCCTGTTTTACAACTGTTTTCCCTATCCCTGGCCCCAGAGTCTCCAGTGCTCCCTGCCTCCACATCAATGTTGTAATTACTTCCAATGCTAGAATCACAATATGTCTGTAGTAGAATACCAGTACGTCTACTCTAGTCCATAGTTCATTCCCCAATCCTGAGGATTCAGGGATGGTGATGTCCTTTCCACCTCTGATTGAGAGGAGGCTTCGAGTCCATATAGCCAAAGGATGGGACTCCCTTGCTTGCAGTTGTAGGTTCTCTCATTTCCTTGGTATGGTGGTGTCAATCTTCACCTACTTGTTAGCTGTCTTGGATGAGTCCAATGAACTGGAGAGTAGGTGTTGCAGCTCCACTGAGGTTCTGAGTCCAGCTGGCACATGGATATCCCAAAGACTCCAGTCTCTTGGACATACACCTACAAACCCCAGCACTAAGTTTCTTAAACCTTATGCCCAAAACATGGCAGCAAAATAAAAAATAGATAAATAGTATCTCCTTAAAATTCAATACTTTTGCACCTTGAGGACTTTTTCAAAAGGGTGAAAAGGCAGCTGATACAATGGGGGAAAGTATTTGGCAATCACATATTTGGTAAGGGTTTAATATCAATCATATATAAGGTGATCATACAACTCAACAATAAAAAGACAAAGCATCTGATTAAAAAATGGGCAAAAGACTTGAAAAGACAATTGTCCAAAGAAGAAATACAAATGTCGAAGAAATACATGAAAAAATGTTCAACATGACTAGTGATTAGGAAAATGCAAATCAAAACTACAATGAGGAATAATTCCACTCCTATTAGCCTGGCTGTTATTAAAAAGATGGAAAACTGTAAATGTTGGAGAGGATGTGGAG
>PVKH010017218.1:0-15484 GCA_004027955.1 Chaetophractus vellerosus | reverse complement strand
CCACTACTCCTCCACTGTGCTCCTGTCTTCCCTTGTGCCATGTAAATTCCCAGATTTATCAGGACGCCTTTACCACACTTTTCAAATTCCCTTCTCCCATACAGACATGAGAATTCCCATCTTCCCGCCTCCTGGCTCCCCTGCCCCATGTCAATCTGTTCTCACTGTCCCACCTCCTTATCCCCCTTGTATGGCGCTCCTCGTGCTTGCAGCTTCTAAGCAGGTGTGAAGTTATCTAAACACCGAACTTTTGCCAAAAACACCCCAAAGCGGGTAGGGAGGAGCTTGTGGCTAGCAACATATTCGGCTTGATGTCATCAAAAGAAAGGCCCAGAAGTGGGGAGACCAGCTGGGGTTTGCACATTGCCAGTGAGTCAAAAGAATACTCAGAGAAAGTGTACATGGAACTCTAGAGAGAACGGTGTGCACCTGGATTTCCAGAATTTGTTCATTCGAAGAGAAAGAAGTTTTTTTCAATCATAAGAATGAAAGGTGGAAAAAGTTAGGCTCAGAGAAGCATCATATCATTTTGGGAAGAGAAAGCTAGGGTGAGCCCTTTGGGTAGGTAGATGAAGCTCTAGCTACTATAGGATTTCAAGGTACCAAGAAGGCATTCAATCCTGAAAATTGCCTATCCACACTTTTACCAAATCCTTTCATTTCAACATTAAAGAGCCATTATTTTGGCTAAAAGAAAGAGAAATAACCACCGGCCACACTCTTCTGAGAAATAAATTGGAAAAAATATATTTTAAAATGTTTAATTCGCTGTTAATTACATTCACAATGTTGTACTACCATCACCACCATCCATTACTTTTAACAACACTGCGTTATATATTTGAATATGGTTAAAACTGGAAATGTTAGGCTGTATACATGGTAGTAGAATAAAAATTTTTAAAAAACAACCCATGGAACTGCACAACACAGCAAATCCTAATTTAAACCATGGACTATAGCTAATAGCACAATTATAAAATTGGACTTTCATAAAAAGTGTCTGATTTGCATTATACACAATACTGGGATTGAGATGCCATCTGGTGGGAATGCCACCTCTCGTCCAAAACACAACAGGAGAGTCAGCTCATGAGAAGATTCTTGAATGATTCTTGGAAACTCTGCACCTATGAATTCCCAATATGCATTTAATATGTCTGTCTCTATATGAGTACACTTAATTCTAGAGACCGTGTGGAGTAGAGACCACATGCTTTGGACTTTTAAACTAGCAGTTCTCTTTAACCAGTTGTGCAAATCCCATTAAACTGAACAATAGGAAAGACACATCCAATTGTTGCCTTTGCTTTGTTGTCTCAAAGCCCCCTAATTCCTATTTGAATACCATTGGCTTTCATAGAAAAATACTGAGATATTCAGAGCAAGGGTCTATAATATATAATTCTAACTTATTATAACGGGATTTTATTCTATTACATTGTGGACTGATGTCCTAATATAGGATATTTCTTCTGCTTCTAAAGCAGACACAGGTTGTTGTGAATTAGACTACACCTGGGCTTCAAAGAATATGAATAATGCATTCAAATCCAGAAAATCACAGAATTTAAAGAAACATTAGAACTACTATAAATTTAGCCTTCTCATTTTAAAGATGGGGAAATTAAACCAGGGCCTAAAGAGAGAAAGTGACTTATCAGAAGCCACATGATTACTGCCAGAGCCAGGACAGGATTGTGGGTTTTCTAAATGTCACGTTTTATTTGCTCTTTCATATTAACCATTAGGTAAACTTTCTGCCTACCTATTAAAACTGAGAACCAAGTTCCCTTCTTAGGCCAAAATTTAAACTATTCCAGAAGTAAGTTGTACCATAATCTCTACGGACTGTGGTAAGGAATGAAGATGAAAGAAGTAGCAACAATTCCAGGAAACTCAGCCCAATGGTATTCATATTCATAATTAGTTATCTAATTTGCTTTGTGTAGGTGGGCTAACATCCAGTACCACCATAAATGGACAAGTACATGTGATATACTTTTGGGCTCTACTTCTGGATTGGACAACTGCAGGAAAAATTTGATAAGGAATCATAGGTTCAAGTTCTATACCTAGCAGAACCACCTCTCTTTAGCTCCAGCCTCTGAGTTTAGTAGAAGACAACATTCTGAATCGTAACATATTGCTAGTAGGATTGTATATTTCTTGGCTCTTTTGGAGAATTTTCTAGGACTACAAAAATTACCACGACCCTTCTCCAAAAGAAGACTCCCAGGCAAATGCTAGGACAATAAGGCAAAATAGTAAAATAAGAATAAAGAGAAACATGTAAATGAATGGGGAGTTAGTCTAGGAAACTCTTGAAAATAAATGAATGGCTAGTCAAAATAAAGAGCAATATCTTCTTCCACTCTAATTTCTATGTCAGACTCAAAAGGGAAAGATTAACTGAAAATTTAAAGTTCTCTGAAATTGAGTGTTAAATGTTTGTATGTTAGCCACATGGTCATCATTTATCTGTTGAGCCTATGATATTGGGAAGCAGTAAAAACGTGCAATAATATAGATTAGTGTATGTTATGTACAGAAAAATGAGATAAACGTTATCATTCTGAGTCAAAATCAAGGAGTGAGAGCAAAAGCTGAACACTGCAAAAGGACTGGTTTAAGAAACACCGATGTCTATCGGTTCGCTGACAATGTTACCCGGGCAAGAAGGAATTCCCTCTTCCCAGAGCATTCCCTTCCTCCCACCCATATATTCATTCTTTGCTCTTCCTTGGAGATCACAGACCACTGAGTCTCTGCAAATCCACATTTTCACAGGGAGGAAGCCGGAAGTAGTTGGAGCGGCGGAGTCGCCTCGGCGGTAGACCAGCCATCTGCCGGCAAAGCTCATCTAGAAGAGAAGCAGAGCATGATGGGATGAAAATGAAGGGAGATAACAGGGGCTCATGTTTTAAGGGAGAAAGATTTTGCTAGCGTGGTAGAGAAAAAATTGACAAGAAGTAGATTTGAGGTAGAACCCCAGCTCTGCCACTTACTACTTATTTACCACTTACTAGAAAGTTTAACTTTTCTGAACCTCACTATCCCTTTCTGTAAAATAAGCATTAAAATATCTACTTCAACAGTATCGTTGTGAGCATTAAAATGAAGTAATGTGTGCCAAGTATCTAGCATGGTATAGGAAACATAGCAGGTGGTCAGTAAATGTTCAGATCCTTTATACCGTAGCTTCCAATTCTTCTAATCACGGACCTAATAGAAAAAATGAGGTCCAGCTATTGAATACACATTTAAGTGTTTACTACGTGAAAACAGCTAACTTTAGTAACTCCCCTGAGACACTTGAAAGTGCCTAGAGTCCCAAATACTCATCCTCCATCGCAAGGTGCTTCCCTTGCAGGTGGCTTGCACAGAGCCAAGGGGGGTAAGCAGCAAGTTTCCTTCTGCGAAGTTAACTACAGCTCTTACTCAGGACCTCAGCACAAAGCGAGCTGGTGAGTCAGAAGTGACAGTGTCTGTGGTGCCTCCACCAACCACAGCCATCATTTGGGGCTGACTATGGGTAAAGGTGAGAAGTAAGTCTGTTCCCCCCACGCATGGTCTATAACCACTCATACTTTGGATGCTTGTAATTGCTTTTTGCTCTTCAAAAGTCTGTCTGCCTTCCTCTGCCCCTGAAATTTCACAGTAAGCACTCTAAGTGGTTCTTGAATTTGGTGGACTATGTTTATGATATAGCCACAGTCTCCAAATGTCCATTCTGTTTTTTATTTATAGGTCCCATCCAAACCTTATTATCTCCAAATTAGTGACTTTTTAAAATCTTTTTAGATTTATGAAGATGGCTGATGACTCGTAAAGTCTCTTATCTGTCATGGCTGACTTGGCCTTTTTACCTAGAACCCCAGTGAATGATCTCCAGAGCAGCCAGAGCGCCAGAAAGCTGTATGTGTAGGAGAGGTTAGTTACAATCTAGTCTGAAGGCGATCTGTGGGTATTTTCCCTTGCATTGTGTTTGTATACTGAGCACAATGCTTTCCTTACATTACTTTTGGGGAGTGACATGATGAGGCTTGGACCTATGGAAACTAACAGGGTGGGCTAAAGCCCTCCTCTACAGACCTTGCCTCTGCCCTGCTGTGAAGTGGTGGGTCCATTAGCTTAGTGCCCCTTTATACGTTTCTCATAACCATCCCTTCCCACTAAACACCCAGGCATCATCTTACCTTTCATAGCTTCATGTTCCTTACAGACAAGGCGGGAACAGATCTCCTTGTTGATGATGTACATACGTCGTAAACTGCCACAGCCCCAGCGTCATGGCCAAGGAGACAGAAACAGGTATTGAGAGGGAGAACTAACCTTGGCCTAGGATGTCTCTTCAACGCTGGTATTCTTCCCTCTTGCCCATTGTTTCTCCCCCTGTCTAGATTTCTTTAAGTGCTTTGGATTTTTATTCCCCAGAGAAATATAGGGTCTTCTCAGTGACACTTTGTACACTCCTTCACCTAGAATCAAGTTTAATATTCCTCCCCTCTATTTTCTCCCTTTATAGGTGGGTCTTATGCTTCAGCCCCCTTTACATCAGGTAATAAATTCAATATGCCAGTGTTTCCCTCACAACTTTCCCTCCTCTAGCCCTCAACTTCACTTGCCTTCTAGCATCTAGTCATCAGTCACCCTGCTCTCTGTACTCAACCAGATTCCAGGTTCTAATAGGCACCTTCAGGAATGGCTAGGAGAGTTCGGCTTAAAACTTCTGCCCTGGGAAGCAGATGTGGCTCAAGCAATTGTGCTCCTGCCTACCACACGGGAGGTCCCAGGTTCAGTTCCTGGTACCTCCTAAAGAAGATGAGTAAGACAGAGAGCTGAAGTGATAGGCTGGTGCGGTGAGCTGTCACAACAAGATGACACAACAAGAGACACAAGTAGGAAAACATAGTGAGAGACACAACAAAGCAAGGAGCAGAGTGGCTAAAGCGATTAGGTGCCTTCCTCCCACATGGGAAGTCCTGGGTTTGGTTCCCGGTGCTTGCTAAAGAAAAGAAGACCAGCACACAACAAACAGACACAGCAAATGCAAACAACAAAGGGGTGGAGAGAAATAAATAAATTAAATTAATCTTTTTTTAAAAATTAAAAAAAAAAAAAAAAAACAAACTTCTGCCCCACCAAAGACTGGAATTCCATGGTGGGTGTTCACTGGCTAACATGAAAACACTACATGGAACATGTTCTCTGGGCATTCTGGGATTCCTTACCTGGTGAAGCATAACTGATGAACGCATTGCTTGACTGGTCGATGCACAGAGTAGAGTCTTGTGCAAGGAAATTTCTCATCCCGGCACTCTGAAAAAGTCCAACACAAAAAATAGAGAGATCCCAATAGGAGAGGCATAAACAATGGTTCAAGTGAAGGGGGAGTAGAGATAGAGGAGGTAAAAAATAGAGTAGTGTCTACAGAGGATCACTGTAAATTGGAGCAGAACAAGAGGAAATTGGCTAAAATGAAATTGAGATGCTTCCCTACCTGGAAGCAGAGTGTGATAAAATAATTTCTGAGAGCTCTTCTAGTAAAAAGTCAGGATTATCCAGGAGGCAAGATGAAACATCAAATTGAAATGCTACTGATTGGATTTGGAGGATGCAAATTCTTGGGTAGGTCACTGCATTTAGGGAAAGTAGTTTGAATAATGACATCTATGGTAATTCTGAGTCCTTACAGTAAAATTGATTTCATTTCCCAAACCACTAACCACCAAATAAAGTCACAAATAGCCACATCTGTCAAAGAGGGGACTGTTTCAGGACCACGCAGGAGTGTTCCCATCTCTTTCCCAAGACTTTTAGAAGAGGAGCTCATAAAGAAATGGGGAAAGCAATCCTCCAAGGAATAAGGAGATAAAGAAGTCATGGGGAGAAAAAAAAAGCTTAAGAAAAATACATGCAGGAAGCAATCATACCTGCAGTGGTGTTTTTGTCATTGGGCAAAGCTGAAAAGCAGAAGTTTTACTGAGTTATTACCAGTTCCAGAAGTCAGTGCCTCTGTATCTGTCATGTTGCTTCATTCAGAACCCACTTGGGGTCCCCATGAATAGGGAACAAGTGAGTTAATAACTTTTAGCAGTTCTAAAAGAACCTGTGATGAGCTGTTTTGAGCCACAAAATTGAAAAGATTTCAGCATTAGGATGGGAAATCTGATTTAGCCTTTCCCCTTTCTCCCAGAAATTCACTGCACTATGAGTATCTTTGTCTTGTTGAAAAGGAAAAAATTTAATAGGAACACAAAGCAGAGAGTCCTATGCCCAGAAGAGCTCCACCCTAGTACTAAGGAGAGAAAGAATGATCTTACAGGAGATCTCCCTCACAAGAGAAAAATTCTTTGTAGATTAGGTACATCGTCATGGATTCATTGATAAAAATTGTTTAGTAAAGGATAGTGAAGGTCATGGCCATGACCAAACCTAAACTAGGGGCAGGTTAAAAATGGGCCTAGTTTGCAAATGGAGAACAGGTCAAGGAGTTACATGAATGTTGAAGAAATAGACTAATCAGGAGAGTTACCTAGAAAATGCCATAGGAAGAGCTGCTAATAGATAAGCTGCAAGGAAGTATGTGAGGTGATCTCATCTACCCCATGATCTCAACTGCAGGTTTATATGTTGATATATATCTAGCCCAGACATCTCCCCAAAGCTCCAAATTTGTAAGTCCCAATTGCTTTTTATGAAAGAGTTCTTGGATTTTTCAAAGATCCTTCAAATTCAACATGTCTTAAATTGACATGTAATCATTAGTGAGTGGTACCACCATCCACTCAATAGCCACATCCAGAAATCTGGCCATCATCTCAACAATCCCCTCTCCCTTAGAGCACATGTTCAATTCCCACTGCCTCCATCTTGACTCAGGCCATCATGTTTTGCTGGGACTACTACAGCAGCCTTTCACTGGTTTTCTTGGTTCCAAGCTTATCCTGACTAAATCCATCCTCCATGTTACCAGCAGGAGTGATCTTTCCAAGCCACAGATCTGATTAGAACCAACCCCTGCATGAACCCTTTTCCCTTGGCTTTCATTTCCATCCTAAGCCTTTGCTCATATTATTTTCTTCACCCAAAAAGTTCTTCCCTCTTCTATTCAGCTGGTTAATTTCTACTTGTCTTTCAGGAAGCAGCTTAGTCATTGTGGCCTCCAGGAAAAGCCCTTCCTAATCCCTAATGCTGAATTTAGTGGATGCCTCTTTCCATGTGCTTTCATAGCTTCTTTTGCTTTCACTCATTGGAGGATTTGGGGACACTGAATAAATTGATCTGTTCACTTGTCTTTCTAGTCTATTAGGCGGAAAAGACTAATGGAAGAAAAGCAGTTTTGTTCACTTTTAAATCCCTGGAACCTAGTATAATGCCTGGCACATAACAGGATTTCAATAAATATTTGTTAAAATACTGTAGCTTTTCTAGTTTCTCACATCTCCCCACTTGTAGGCTTTTTTCTAGCCATTCCAATCAGTTTCCCCAATGTACTGAACTCTATTTTGCTTTCCTGTCTTTGCATACGTTGTTCCCTGTGGCTGGAATGCCCACCCCTTCCTGGCTGCCTGGCTCGACTCCAATTCTTCTTTTAACAAGCCTTATTTCTAGAAAACTTTCTTTTATCCTCCCAAACAGTATCCACTTGTCTCTCCCTTACCCCGCCCAGGCTTGAGATCACCTTGGTATGCTGTTTATCAAACACCTAGCACAGTTCCTGCATGTTTGGGGCTCAAAATGTAATCTGTCTGGAATCCTGTCTATTTAGAATCCTTCACCAACTGCACTGCCTTCCATAGTGGGCCCTGGGGAGAGCCCAGAGTGGCTCTGGTGGCCCTGGGATCCCAGATCTGAACTCACCCAGGTCATCTGTGGAAGGCTCGATATCAGCCAGAACTGAAAGGCACAAAACAGCAGGTGTGAGGAGGGCTAGGAATTGGCAAGGGAGAAGGCAGAGAAGGAAAAGGGAGACTGTTCGGGCTTGTGTATTATATCCAAGGGTGTAAAATTAATTGTGAATATTTATTGAAGAATATTGCTTCTATCAACATTATACTAATGTTTGGAAACCTTTATTATCAAGGCCTTATTTTAGCTATTAGTTCACTTTGTTCCCTCTTCTTAGAGGGCTAAAAGTCCTCTCTTTCCTTTAATTCCACCATCACTGAACACTCCAACAATCCCTTTTCCCTTTTCCTAGAGATAAAATTATCAGGTTAATTCCAGAGCTGTGAGTGTTAGCAAGACTCATGCCATTTCTTCAGACCTGCAGTAAAACGTACCTGTTTCGTCTGTAGGGGGATCATTCACCAGATCTGAGAAGATACAAAACAGGGAATGAAAAATGCAATTAGGAAAAGTAGCAAAGGGAAGCAGGATAAGGAGGCGAAAATTTAAAAACTGAAGTCAAAGAATGACTATTGGGCAAATACAAGGGGTTATCACAGAAGGAAATGGAAGAGACAGTAAGGTTGGACACAATTACAGAGTAAGAGGTGTAGAAGACGAACAGAGCTCTGTGTGAGCTGAGTGCCCATCAATCTCTTTTCCAGTCTTTATTTTTGTTTGTATGGACAGCCTCCGAAGACCTGCTAGCCCCAATAACAAAACAAACAAGTGGGCAAAAAAGGTATTCCTTACTAGGGTCCTCTGTAAATGTTTCTTGAGTCACTTGAGTCACATCGTCTGAAAATAAAAATCAGGAAACACTTTCTGAGAATTTGCTGTCCTGCTCCTCTCTTGCACCCCCAATAAGTGAAACTGGCTATCACAGAGCCCAGCACACACACGGTATCCCACAATTGTTCTCGCTTGCTTCCCCATCCTAAGTCTTTTTCCTGTAACCCAAACATTGTACTTTCCAACTTCCATCATTATGTCTGCACAGTCCTAGCCTAGAATATCCTGTTTCTTTTGTCAACCTGATTTAGTGAAAGATTGAGCTATATGCCTATTAGGTAATTCTCCAAAGACATCCCCTTCTCAGCTAGACTTGAGTTAAGCATTGGACTGCAGGAAATCAAGCTGTATTCTGTGGTGAGAGATTGCAAAACTTGGAGAACTCTCACCACTTCTTGATTTTCTTGGTCCTTGGAAAATTTATGATATTTCATAGTAATAACAAATACACATAATACACAAATACACAATGTACTAACAAATAACAAATACACATAGTTAATGTGGAGTTACTTACTATGAGCCAGGCACTGTTTAAAGCACTTTACATGTATTAACCTATTTAATCTTCATTAGGTTCCCATTTTTACAGATGATAAAACTGTGTGCCAGAAAACAGATAATTTACCCAAGGTCATATAACTTGTGAATAATTACAATGGATTTGGTGACCAATTTGTAGTACTTATTTAAAGAGAAAAATTGTTTATACCAAAGAATTGTGACTTTGATATTTATAATTTTGATATAATTGGATATGAATGTGCCAATATGCTTATTCAAAAGTGGGCAAAAGGTGGTGTTGATGGTTGCTTGATGCTCAGGGGGGAGGCATGGTGAAGAGAGAGGATGGGAAACACAATATAGGGAAAGAATGCCTTGTAGTTGATCATTGAAAAGTAAAGGTATGGTGTAGCTCAGTGGTTGAGCGCCTGCTTGCCATGTACGAGGTCCTGGGTTCAATTCCCAGTACCTCCTAAAAAATGATAATAAAAATAAAGAGAGGAGAAGAAATAAAAATGGTTCGGGTCTTACGGTGGAATCTGTTAGGATAAGCCAGGACCACTATCGGAAACTGGAATCAGCAGCACTTTTAAAACAAATTTTCTCTACTTTAAAAAGCAATACAACTAAGCAGTGTGTGCATTTAAATATTTAGCAAATAGTCTATATGTAATTATCCTTCAGTGTAGACTGCATTTATTCATGATCCATTTTACCCACTAGGTGTCAGCATATTCACATATTTTGCTTTGACATGGGGGGGGGATAAAATTTCAGATTCTTAATGTCAGCTTTGAATCTGGGGAGAATAAATATTTTATGAAGCATGACAGAGTTATTGATAAATATAGGGGAGGTGAAGTACAAATAAAGCATCTGTAAGAGTTTCTCCTGCTTAATTCATACCTCCCTTTTTAAAAAATTCCAGATAGAAATTCATCAGTTCTCACCAAAGAGACTCTTTACTTTTAACACTCTGTATATGGTTCCTTCTTTCTGAACAAATTTTGATAAAAAGAATCCAAGCCTGTTCCAGTCCCACAGGATATTTGAAAAATCACTGACCTGAGTCATTCCGGAGAGGAATGGAGCCTCTCTAGGGTGTAGCCCAATCCTGCCCAGCTCGCTTTCCTCAGAGGCCCAACTCTGTTCCCACCCAGCCTCACAGAAACAGAGGGGTAGAGCACAGAGAGACAGGGGGTCTGACAGTATCCTTGCTTCCCCTCGGCCTTTCAGGGCAGAGAACTACTTTTCTGCATCTACCTCAGTTTACCTACCTCTTCCATGAGCTACTACCATATAAATGCTTTATCTAGAATTCATAGACCCGTCTCTGAAAAGGAATCTTAAGGAGACATTTTCATCGTATTTCATATTTCTGCTAAAAAATGCATCCCAAATTATAAAACTTGACTATACTTTAACTTGTCCGGAAAGATAAATTCAGAGTTTTAGTCTTCCTCATACTGAAATCTGATCGAGTTTCAGAAACAACACTAGGGAAAAAAAGAAATTTTTATTTCTAGATTTTTATCATCTGTACCAGGGGAGTAAGGAATAGTTATTGTATGGTGCCCCAGTACATGTATATGTAAAATTGAAACAATGTTTATAAAACAATCCTTTACTCTTGCAATGTACATGTAATGTACTCCAATATATTTATTTTAGTCTATTCTAATTCATTTAAAAATACTAAAAAAAGACCATTTGTGTCCCATACATTGATTTATGACCCATTAATGGAATGCAATGCTCTCGTGGGCTATGAAAAGCAAGAGTTAAGTTATAATTACGTTGACTTTTTTGAGGCAGGGTGGAGTTGTTCTTCAAGGTTTCCTTCATCGAGCTGAAGGAAGTGGTTCCTTAAGAGCCAAAACTTTTGGCTTCTGTCCAGATGTGTCACACTTTCACTGTACTACTCAATGACTTCTTACAAGGGTAGAAACATGCTTTCTGTAAGGATTAGTGGGCATTTTCCGAGTGAGTTAATATATAGAGAGATGGAGTAGAAGCAAGCAATGGGCATAAGAGGTCTTGGGAAAGGTATTTTAATGGTAAAAAAAAAAAAAGACAAGAAAACTTTATGAATGGGAGGATAATAGGATTGTGGAAACCAACACACCTTGGCAATCTATCTGTGTCACATTACAGACTCTTTGATGCTTCATCCACATTATCCTGATAAGAATCCCAAGAAAGCCCAAATCCAAGGGTTCACTTACCTCCTCGCTGAGCATTGACCCCTAGGGTTATCCAATCTGTACCAAAGGAAGAAGAAAAGGGATTGATTTACTCTGGCTCCAGACCCCATAACGTTTTGACGGGACGTACCAGAACATAATGGAGAAAGAGCAGTACTTTTTCTTTCTGTGTTTTTACTCCTTTATAGCTCAAGACAAAAAAAAATTACTCAGACCATTAGAACTCCACACAAACCTGGATGGAATAGAAACACTCAAGAAAGACAAGAAGTCCGTGAGAATAAAGGCCTGCATTGCTATGACCTAACTCAGGATGTCCTTTGGCCCTGCTTCCCAAGCAGGAGGCGTAGCGGCCGGTTCCATGAGTCCCAGCAGCCTTTCCAGTGTGCACTGGCCTTCCAGCCACACAGCTCTCCTATTAGCTACACTGCTGAACGAGGCAGAGGAACTGTGCCCTCACAGTCCCTATCTGACAGAAGGAGAAAGAAAATAAAGTAGGCTTTCTTAAATCTGAGATTCACTCTCTGTGGCCAATCTTGTATCTCTCTGTGAAAGCTGTGAAGATCATTTTACTTTTGTGTGTAAGTGTGGCATATATATTTTGTGTGCATGTGGGTGCAAGCGTTTGTTAGGTGTTAGTGTAAATACACCCACTGTTTTCCCTCAGGATTTAAATTTTGCCCCGTTTCTTCTTATGTAATGTCTATTGGTTTGCTTGCATTTGTATACTAGCGGCTGCTTCTTCTTCTGGTATTTGTTTATTTGTATATTTATGGGTGTGACTCTTGGTTATGTGAATTTGTGTGTTAGTTTCATAACTGTCAGGATACATTTCCTAAGCCTAAGGCCATCTCTATTCACATTCCTGCCTTTTCTCCTTTAGACACAAAATTCATTCTTTTCTTCTCTTTGATAGCAATAACAAGCTTCTCTCCTCCCATTTCCCTGAAACCTCCTTCCAACCACTGTCTGACACACACATCCACACCCACATGTACAGCTGAAGAGCTGACATTTTTGGGGAAAAAAGAAAGAATAGAGGGAGTGGATGTGGCTCAAGCAGTTGAGCACCTGCTTCCCACATGGGAAATCTCAGGTTCGGTTCCCAGTGCCACCTAAAGAAAATGGAAACAAACAACAAGCAAAAACAAATGTAAAAACCAACTGGGGCGGGAGGGGGGTGGCTCAGTGGTTGAGCATTGGCTTCCTACATATGAGGTCCCGGGTTCATTCTCCACCCGGGTACCTCAGAAAAAAAAAAAAAAAGGAATAGCAACAGGGACTCACCAGAGGGGATGATGAGTGCAGTGAAAAGCAGCAGCATCTTGGGTCCCAAGAGGAGCATATCTAACAGGGGTCGCAGGTAGAGAAGAGAGTGTAAGACATACCAGAATTTCAGTTCCAGGGAAGGGGACCTCTTGGGTATCTTGTCTGTTTGCCCAGGAGCTTTCCAATTTCCCCTTCTGACTCAAACCCTTTCTCTTTTTTCCTTCCTGTCTTTCACCCAACATTTATTTCTACATCAAGTTCTATTCTTGCATTATTCTTACTTCCGTTACTCTTTTCTACCAACTGGGAGGAATGTTTATATTCTAAGCAGTCCGTGCTTGCTCCTGCCCTGGGGCCTAGTTCTCTCCTGGTGTCTAATCTTCCTTGTTGCTGTATTGCTTTTTTGATGTCTTCTGCCCACCTTGGTGACTCTTTTCATTTGAATTACATGGATAATTGGAGGAGAGGGAAATCTGCTCAATTCTAAATTCAGGGATATTCCCCATTGCCCCTCTTCTATCCCTCAACACAAACATGCAGGCACACAAACACACACACACACACACACACACACTGTCTATTTAGAGTTTTATACAAACTACTCACTGTCTATGGTGCTCTGCTCTTTCCACCGAGTCCTTTGGCTGCTGAATGTGTCTCTCTCCTTCTCATGCTCTTCCTACTTTGGCTAGAAAATAAGATGAATAGGGCCACTCCCTGGAAAGGACTTCAAATTTGACCTAATCTGAAACAATGAGGGAGAGAGAGAAAGCCAGGCTAGAGGAATAGAATGCAGTTACAATCGGGATGGCAAGAGACGCGGACTGAGGGCTTACAGTCACCCCACCCTCATTCCCAAGGCTATGACCACATGGTGAGGTACTGCTGCTCCCCACAAGGTCTGTCCACGCTCATGTATGCCCTTCTGCCAACAGCCTAACTTCCCTCTCAAGGTCTGGCCCCAGGCCCCTCTTCTCCCGTGGCTTCCTTCTTACCTAGTGGTGTGTTTACTGCACATCACTAGACTGTTTCTATCTCTCTGGCTATCTTCCATGTTTGATCATCTCTTTACCCCCCTTTTTTACTTTCTTTTTTGATATTCATCCCTTCAACAAATTCCTCTGTGTCTCTGTATTTCTCTTCTTCTTTCTTGATTTTTCTTGATCTATACATTCAGACTACTCTTAGCTTTTTCCCCCTTTGGATTCCTGCTTAATCCCATGCCCAAGCAAACAGAGACACGACATGAGCTTTTTCTAAGAGAAAGACTGGCTGTTTCAGGGTTCGGGGAGATTTGAGAAATACAGTGCCCTCAGAATTCTTCTCAAATGTATAGCAGCTCTATGGAGGGGATGCCAGCTTTATTCTGTCTTTGATGTTTGTTTAGGCTTAGGTTGAGCATCTTGGTTTCTGAAATCTTAAGAACAAAATGCCATCAGATGCTAAAAAAAAAACAAAAAACAAAAACAGGGAGCCAAGTTCATTCTGCTTGCCTTACTTTCCTTTAGTACTTTACCTCAGATCACGTAGTGTGTAGTCAACACTTTCTTTGGTCCAGGAGTCTTAAAGACTGTATTTGTTTTTATTCATCAAGTTCCTAGTTGTTAGACCACTAAAACATCCCTGCTCTGGAGGGAGTCAACTTGAATTAGAGACTGTCAAGTCTGAGGAATGGTTGATTTTATGCCCAATAGAAATGTGCAAATTTCAAGTTATATGTTTGCTCCCTCGGTCTACATTGTATATTTCACTGGTGGGCAAAAGAAGAGAAGAGTGCAAGTAGACAAAGGGCAGATAGTATCAATAGATTACACACTGAAAGAAAGATTCATGAATGACGAATAGATAGAAGAAAGAGAGGAAGGGAAGAAGGGATGGAGACAGGGAGTGTAAGCTAGCTAGCTGTCTAGGAATACTAGCCACCCACCGTCCAGCAATGGCTGTCGTCAGAAACAGCGCCTCAAAAGCACCTCTGCTTCCCTTTGAGGGAGCTATAAGTGCCCCTTCTCTGAGATACATGGATTCTGGTCAGTCTTCAAAATGAACCTGAGTATAAAACAAAGCTCTTCCTCATCTGCCTGGCCCAGAATTCGTTCTTCTTCCATGTATACTCCACTGTGAGACAGCAGAGGCTGGAAAACAGATGTGATTCTAGTCTGAAAAGGCAGGGAGGGGAGGAGGGCAAACAAAAAGCCAGATGCAAAGCAGAGCTAAGGCAGGGCACAGAATAGATCTTAGAGCAACAATCATGTTTTCCATGAAGTACAGACAGATGGAGAAACTGAACTCGGGCCAGTCATTTGGCAGGGAGAGCAATGACCTCAACCCTGCTGGCCTAGCTAGAGACTTTAGTGCAGGAAAGCCGCCTCCCCAGGCAGTGGGAGGGGGCACTCTCCTGGGGTCGTAAGGAGAGAGTCTGAAGTTAGAGGAGGGAAAATGAGAACAGAATGTTCAGAGCAAGACCGAAGGAGAGGACAGGGAGGGCGCATCACCTCAGGAGGAAAGGAGAGGTGCCAGGCAGGACCTGGCGGAAGAGCAGACACAAAATATGTTGTTCTTGGGCACAGGCTTTCAAGAATGCAGTTTATTTCGCAGTAGTCTGGTTAATTTCCTCTTCTTTTAGCACAGTTCCCCACTTATGTTCAGAAGCTTAGGCCTGGAGATCCTCACTTACTTCACGGGGGTCATTTGGCCAGCCTCCCTTCTATTACACCACCATTTATCGCCTCTTAATCACATCAAGCCAGATCAGCGCCAGTGGTCAGAAATGAGCAAATGCAACCTCGAGATGTAAGCCTATCACGTTCTGAGGTTCTCCCTGG
>PVKH010017217.1:0-15483 GCA_004027955.1 Chaetophractus vellerosus | reverse complement strand
TGGAGTGAGCCGATCGCCGGATAGTCTACAGCTGGCCTTGTGGAGAGACGCACGCAGAGAGTCTCATGGTCTACAGCTGAACTTGTGGTGGAAGCAGAAGCTAAGCCCGGAGAGAAACGCAGCCCCTGGAACGGAGGAACCCAAAGGTCTGAGCCCTTGCAGACGTCGGCAGCCATCTTGCTCCAACACGTGGACTTTGGTGAGGGAAGAACTTTATGCTTTGTGGCCTGGTAACTGTAAGCTTCTACCCCAAATAAATACCCTTTATAAAGACCGACCAATCTTTGGTATATTTCAAAAGGCACACCTTTGGCTGACCGAAACACCATCTTTTTTTTTGTTGTTTGTTCCTGGCATTCAAGGAAAGCTCTGTCATAATACTAGCTGGATACAAGCTTAAGGAACAGATGCAACTAAAGAGACAATGAGAATTAATTGCAAAAGTGATGGCCTAGGCAAAGGAGAAGATTAAAACATTAGAAACCATCAATGAGAAGGACCAGTCTTTGAATATACCAGACAAGGACTTTTAAAAAATGGTCCTAAATATGCTCAAAGACCTAGAGGAAAACATGGACAAAGGAAATCAGGAAAATGATGGATGGACACAAGAAGAATATTAATAAGAGAGATGGAAATTATGAAAAGGAACCAAACAGACACGAAGAATGTAGTAACATAAATGAAAAAATCCCTAGAGGGAAATGGAACAGATTGGAGCTGGCAGAAGAAAGAATCAGAGACATTGAAGATAAGACAATTGAAATCATTCAGTCTGAGGAGCAGAAAAACGAATGAAGAAAACTGAACAGAACCTGAAGAACCTGCAGGCCACTATCAAACATACCAATATATGCATTGTGAGAGTCTCTGCAGGAGAAGAAAGAGAGAAAGGAGTAGAGAGACCATTCAAAGAAATAATGGCTGAAAACTTCCCAAATTTAATGACATACCTGAATATACAGGTCCAAGACACTCAACGATCTTCAAACACAATCAACCCACACTATGGCATATGAGAATCAAACTATTGAATGCCAAAGATAAAGAGGATTCTGAAAGCTGCAAGAGAGAAGCAATGTGTCACCTACAAGGGAGCCTCAATAAGAGTAAGTGCCAATTTCCCATCAGGAACCATGAAGGCAAAAAGACATATTTAAAGTGCTGAAAGCAAAAAACTGCCAATCAAGAATTCTCTATCCAGCAAAACTGCCTTTGAAAAATGAGGGCGAGATGAAGAAATTCCCACATAAACAAAAGCTGAGGGACCTCATCACTACTAGACCAGCCCTACAAAGAGATCCTAAAGGGAGATCGTGGGTTGAAAGGAAAGTACAATAGGCAATAGATTGAAGAAATGAAGATCTCTGGTAAGAGTAAAGACATGGGCAAATAGACAGCCAGTACTATGGTATTTTTTTTAATTTGTAACTCCATGTTTTACTTCCTACATGACCTAAAAGGAAAATGCATAAAATGTAATGAGAAATCAATGGTTTGGGCCTCATAATGTATAATCATGTAATTTCTGACAAGAATTACATAATGGTGGGGGAAACAGAGGACTATAGGAACATAATGTGTGTATACTATTGAAGTTAAGCTGGTATCAAAGCAAATGAAATTGTTATAGATTTAGGATGTCAAATTTAAGCCCCATGGTAATTACAAAGAAAATATTGTATGCTCCTAGAGACAGAAAGTAGAGTCCAGGGCAGGAGGAATAGAGAGATTCTGGATGGGATCTAGCAAGGGAGGTGAAAAGGTACAGAGGGATGTGTATTAGTCAGGATTCTTTAGGGAAACAGAATCAACAGGAGATATCTGTAAATAGTATGAGATTTTATGAGTCTGTCATGTGACCGTGGGGATGCACAAGTCCAGGTTCTGCAGGCAGGCTGCAAACCAGGGGCTCTGATGAAAGTCCAATAAAGGTCCTTGATGAGTTTCTGGGAGACGTTGGCTGCCCAAAGATGAGCTGGGAAATTCTCTCTGAATGCTGAAATCACTTCTCCCTTTAAGGCATTCAACTAATTGGATAAAACGTCATTCATTGCTGATGGCAATCTCCCTGGTTGACATAGATGTGATCAGCCATCTATGCAGTAAACTCACTGATGACTAAAGCCCATAAATGCCCTTGTATTACAATTAGCCCAGTGCTTGCTTGACCAAACAACTGGGCACAGTTACCTGGCCGAGTTGACACATTAGCCTAACCATCACAGGGTGTTATTGGTACATACAAAAAAAAAATTGGAATATATACTGTAAACTTTGTATCAATGTTTGATTTCTTGAAATAGATAACTTCACTTATCTACATTCCAGTATTAAGTGTTCAAGGGGCATGATATATACAACGTACACTCAAGTGTTCAGAAAACATATTGATAAATTAGACAGGTGGACAGATAGTAGATGGATAGATAAATAGAATGACACAACAAATGTGGCAATGTGTTAAAATTGGTGGTTCTGGGTATCTGGCCTGGGGCCGGTAGGGGTGTGTTGGAGTTCTCTGTACGGGTTTTGTTTTATTTTTATAACTGTCCTGCTAAGTTTGAAATTATTTCAAAATAAAATATTAAAAAAAATACTATCCTGCCATAGTAGATTGTTTTTTTTAATGGAGTCTGCCGAGGAACTCAACACCTTTGCTTGCCTGGCTACTATCTGTACAGGTTGGCTGTTTTAGTCTCTTCATGTGGGCACCACGAGCCTGTGAGGTCTTCAGACTTTGGCACTTGGTCTGGTGTCTGTCTGACATATCGTAGGCGCTTTGCCTATTGAAGATAGCCTTTCTTAACCAAGAGACATTCTGTGCTAACTTGTTAAATGTGACATTTTAAGGTCCTCGATGATAGCTTTTGTGCACAAAAACATTTTTACTTTGATTTTAGTCTTCGGTTTATTAAAGTTAGAGTTTTAAAAAAAGCACAGTTGTCTTCCTTAAGCTTTTAACTTTAAATTACATATCTTAGTATTTAGTTTTTAAGCCCAGCAAGTTGTAACAGTCACTTTTAAGAGAACTTTGATTAATGTTTGGTTCTACTTACAAACTTAAACTCCTTTTAATCTGCTTGTATAAATTTAATATATCTAATTTCCTTTTAAGTAGTAAAATTGTCTGATTTAACAAAAACCTTCCAGAATATCTAATACATTACAAATCTAATACATTAAACTTATAAATATGGTACATCTTTAGATCTTTTCAATTATTCAGTTCTGTATATAACCCTGTTAAGAGTTCAACTTAAAATCACGAGCCTAAATCAATTACACATTTACAATTAGAATCACAAGGCTGATCTCTTACTCAATCAGGCTAATTTTTCTTAAACACAATAAGTATATAAAATGCTAAAGATGCACAGACAGACTCCTAAACCTGATAATATGACTGGAGGTTTGAGATTCTTATACAATTCTATACCTTTTGCTCCCCAAACTACATGACTACATGTCAACGAACGTCCTGCCACCAACTGGCTCTGTGACCTTGACTAAGGTTACTGCCCTCTTAGAGTTTCCATTTTCTCTACCTATGAAAAGATGGATGGAGTTAGAGTATATGCTCTCCCGAGTCTTGGCTATAAAGTTCTGGAATTCTATTTGCTATTTATTAGCTAGTATGGTTTTCCATTTAGGTTAGCGACAATGAACAAAATCACTATAAAAAAGAGCATTCACTGCTCATGTAAAGCTCTTGTCCCAGATAATGCTCACTATCACACGTACTATGTTTGCAGTCCACTCCTGTTATAAGGGCACCCGTTTGGGTATAAGAACCCTAATGATGTTCACTAATGATTCCAAGAATGGGCTTTTTTGACATCAGAGCACAGTCAGTTAAGAAGTCACATCTGGGAACATCTATGAAGAGTTTCATAATCAGGTGTCTCTATTTGTAAAATACATTATCCAGTTTATTTTGAAAATCATATCCCTGATTAATGGGTTATATCATTGCTACTCCTTCTGAGAACTGGAGTGAATTAACCTCTTTATGACTGCCATTTTATGCCAGATTTCTGCATTAGTATATTGAATGGGAGGCAGAATGCATAATAGTAAAAATAGAGAGTTTGGATTAGACGTTCTTTTATTTAAATCCCTCATCCATTCCTTAAAAGCATGTGACTTTGATGAACAACATTATGAAAACAAATTCAACAACTTAGATGAAATGGACAAATTCCTAAAAAGACACAAACTATTGAAACTGACTCAAGAAGAAATAGATAATCTGGATAGATGTACAACAAGTAAAGAATTGTATTAATAATTAAAAATCTTCCCACAAAGAAAAGCCAGGGCTAGGTGACTTTGCTGGTGAATTTTATCAAACATTTAAAGAAGAAATAAAAGCAGTTCTGCACAAACTCTTGCCAACTTACTCTATGAAGCCAGTATCACCTTGATTCCAAAGCCAGAAAAAGCCAAGAAAGGAAAGCTACAGACCAATATCCCACGTGAATATGGATGTATTTCAACAAAATATTAGTGAACCAGATCTAACATTATACTAAAAAGATTATACCATGATCAACTGGGGGAACAAAGCTGAACACATATCCAATAAAGTTCTTGTCTTCAATTTACAAAAACTCTTACAATTCAATAATAAGATATTTCACCAAAAAATTAAAAAAGATGCATCAATGTCTAATAGGTGAATAAAAAGATGCTCGGCATCATTAGTCACTAGGGAAATACAAATTAAAACCACAATGGTGGGGGGAAGTGGCTGTGGCTCAATTAGTTGGGCTCCCATTTACCATATGGGAGGCCCTGGGTTCATTCCCTGGGGCCTCCTGGTGAAGGAGCTCTGGCCTGGCATGGTGAGCTGGCTCAACAAAGGGAGACAAGCAGACACAGAAAAACGCACAGCAAATGGACACAGTGAGCACAAGCAGCAAGGGGCGGGGGGATAAATTTTTTAAACATTGTATATATAAAAAATACACAGACCTTTAAAAAAAAATGGGGGAAGCAGATGTGGCTCAAGTGATTGAGCTCCCACCTACCACGTAGGAGGTTCCAGGTTTGGTGCCCAGTGCCTCCTAAAGAAGACAACAAGACAGTGTACAGACGTGATGGGCAGGCACGGCAAGCTGACACAACAAAAGACATGAGGAAAACACAATGAGAGACACAACAAAGCAGGGAGCGGAGGTGGCTCAGGCAATCGGAGGTCCCAGGTTCCGTTCCTGGTGCCTCCTGAAAAGACCAGTACACAACAAGAAGACACAACAAATGCAAACAATGAGGGGGTGGGGAGAAATAAATAAAATAAATCTTAAACAAACAAACAACCCCCCCCACAATGGAATACTATTTCATACACACTAGAATGACTATAATAAATAAGACAGACAATAAAAAATGTTGGTGAGGATGTGGAGAAACAAGAACCCCCATACTTTGCTGGTGGGAATGTAAAGTGGTGTAGCCACTTTGGAAACATTTTTGCAGTTTCTCAAAAAGGTAAATATTAAACTGCTATACAACACTGCAATTCCACTCCTGGATAGATATCTGCCCCAAAGAAATGTAAACATAAATCTACATAAAGACTTGCACACAAGAGTTCATAGCAGCATGATTATTATTTTTTTTTTTAAAGATTTATTTACTTTATTACATATCTCCCCTTCCCCCCGCTGCGGCGACGCGCCGAGAGTGGTCACTGCGCAGGCGCGGCTTTCCCCGCTTGTGGGCGGTCTCTGCGTTCGTTCACGGCCGGCTTTCAGTTCGCGGGTGGCTGGCTGCACTCCATCTGCAGGCAACCTGCCCTGCCCGTGGCAGCTCTTGCCCTGTCCGTGGCAGCTTCTTGCCCTGCCCACGGCGGCTCTGGCCCTGCCCATGGCGGCTTGCCATTCTCAAGGCGGTCTGCCCGCTAGGAGAGGTCCCCGGGAATCGAACCCAGGGCCTCCCATGTGGTATGCCGGCGCCCTATCCACTGGGCTATCGAACTGGCCCACAGCATGATTCTTAATAGCCCAAAATTGGAACAACCTAAATGATTATTAACTGGTGAATAGATAGACAAAATGTGGTATATCCATACAATGGAATACTGTTCAGCATAAAAAGCAACAAGCTACTGACACATGATATTCCATGGATGAACCTCAAAGACTCTATGCTAAATGGAATAGACAGATACAAGAGTCCATATATTGTTTGATTTATATGAAATGCACAGAAAAGGCAAGTTTATAGTGACTAAAAGTACATTAGTGGTTGCCTGGGATTCAAGGGTGTAAATAAAGATTAACTATAAACAGCCATGAGGGCTTTTATTGGGGGGATGGAAATGTTGAAGTGATTGATGATGATGACTGTACCACTCAGTAAAGTTATTAAAAGTCATTGGATTCTATACTTGAATTGGGTAAATTTTATTGTATGTGAAACTTATTGAAGTTGTTAATGAAAATGCATGTGGCTTTGGGCAGGTGACTTAACTTTTCTATGCTTTCATTTTTCGTTTGTAAAATGACGATAGTGAGAGTATTTACCTTATAGGATCATTGAGCAGATTAAATGAATATATGCATAATGTTTAAAATTAGAGTTCCTGATATACAGTAAACACTCAAGTATTTGTTTATATGATTTTATGAAACATCAGAACAAAGATCCAAAGGAATAGGAGGTTTGCTTCTTTTATGGAAGATACTAATAAAGTATCTTTATTAATAAAGACACCTATCTCTTTTCCAATCCTAAGCTCTCTATCAGTGGCACAGAAAAATGGGTAGTAAAGAAAAAATAACTTGTAGGAAACAGATAAAACTTGGCCTTACAGATCAAATAGTAATAAAATTACTAATAATGAAATTATTAGAAATTGAGTAATTATTGAATAATAATTATTATTCATAATTATTTCTACTTATTCAATCCCAACTTAGTAAAAGTGATTTTATTAGCCAAAGTAAACTTCAATCAAGATGCAATAAATGCTTTTCTTTCTTTTTTTGCTCAAAATGTTTAAGTATGCAAAACATTTACACGGTTCCAAAGTCAATACTACACAAAGAACATTCAGGGAAGTCTAATTTCTATCCCTGTTCCCTCTACTTCCCCCTCTCCCTTCCTCTATATCTAACCATTTGTTTTGGTTTTTATATTCTTCCATTTTTTCCTTTTTAAAATTTATAAGCAAGTATGTATATTTTATCCTATTTCCCCACCCTTTCTTACCAAAAAGTGCCATACTATAAACTCTGTTCTCCTGCTCATTGTTGTTTCCACTTAATAATTTATCCTGGTGGTCATTTCAGGGCTGGTGGTAAAAGCCTTCTCCTTTCTTCCAGTGGCATGGTACTCCATTGTGTAGATGCATCATGGTTTGTGCAACCATTTTCCTGATGATGTTCATCTGGGTTGTTTCCAGCCTTTTGTTACTGCAATGTGTGGCCTTGAGATTTCAGTAAATTTAAGGTGCAAACTACGAACATTTTGGGTAGCTGAATAAGTTTGTCCTTTGACAATACAAGCTAGCTATGGCTAATTATAACTGATCCAATACTATTTGTGAAGAAATTCCATTTGGAGCACCTGTTAGTTTAAATCACTTTGAAATAATTCATTTTTCTGAGCTACTAAAATATTTTGGAAATAAGTCCTTGAGAGTAAATACCATTTCTTATTAACCATTTAACGTAAATATTGACTACATAGCAATAATCAAATTGTTTAACCAGCATCATCTTTAATTAGCATTTCTGTGCCCTTCCATTTCATTGCACTAGGTATAAGCTCTGTGAACAGTCTTTCACTTTAATGTTAAAGTGTGGAAGTTTGTGGGCTAACAAAATTTATCAAGTTGATGTTGTGTATTCAGAATTTGACAGAGTTCTAGATATATTTTGCAAAAAAATGCCTTGCCTCTTTTACAAACTTTTATATTGTGAAATTTTATTGATTTTATTTTTACACAAGTTATTTCAGTTCACTGGGAAAAAAATTAGGAATTTCAGACAAGTAGAATGAAAAAAAGTACCTACAATCTCAGTTCAGAGATAACCAATATTAGCATTTGGATGCATGCATGTCCTTCTAGACTTTTCCAATGACCATATACATCTTCTCACAACATACCTGCATATGTAACTTCATCTCTTAACCTCGTATGTTGTTAAAAGGAAATTTAATCTTTTCAATTTATTAGGTCTTATCCTTTAACTTTGCTGTTTACTTAATATATCATATAGATGTATAGATTTCCCCCCTCAAATTGGCTATGTATATTTATCTCTTTAATATTTACCTTAGGAATAGATAATCAAGTTTTCCTTTTCCTGGATAATTAAGTTGAAAATATCTTACATTTGATTTTTATAGTCTTTTAAGCCCTTGCACACTACCCTTTATGTGCTTACCCAGTGGAAGTTTACCAACTCCCAAAGGCAGATAGGTACATAAGACCAGGTGGAAACATGTTCTTGTAGAGAAATTGATTATGCAGAAATGAAATTCTCCCAGATTCTCTGCCATCATTGTTCTACTACTCAAAGGTTTGTTGGAAAAAAATATTTCTTGTAAGTGCTTTCTATGATCTTGGTTGTCTATATATTTTTTACTATTTTAACTATCAGCACTGAATACCTAATTAAATACTGAAAAGTTTAAATATCTGGATGCTTAAGCACCACATACCAAAAATATTTCCTCATCAACTAAATTTTTACTTTTCCATACTAAATTTATGTATCTGGGGCAGAGGAGAACATTTTTTTTTCCCCTGCATGGGTCATTGGGATCAAGGACCATGTGGAAGCAATTTAATTACTGTGATTTATTTTATTAGTGGCTTTTTTTTTTGAGATATATGCAGGCTAAAATTACCTGATTATTTAACAAGTAGAAAGAGAAAACTTGATTGGCAATGAGTTAAAATTTAAAATATGCTTCTATGTGATATATTTGACAGGATGGTAAAAGGATGATACGGTGTAAGTAGACAGTAGTGAAGAGTAGGCCAGGAAGGAGGAAAGGAGGCAGAAGTGAAAGGAAGAAGACAGATGAGAAGGCAGAGGGTGGGGAGATAGAGCCTAACATCCATTTCCAGCAGTGGAAGAGGAACACCTGCATAAAGAGAGAGGAAATTGGTTATGGAAGTCATTTAGGGAGCAATTTGACAGTATCTATCAAAGATGTAAGTTTGCTAACTCTTTAACCTAGCAATAGTACTTCTAGATATCTATACTACAGAAATATTCAGGTAGGCATGCAAGGATGTTTATCGCAGCATATTTATAATAGCAAAAAAACTATTGATAACTTTAGTGTCTAACAGTTAGGAAATAGATAAATAAAGGCACATCCATTCAGGGGAATTCTAGGCAGGCATTAAAAAGAATAAGGGTGAACCGGCTGTGGCTCAATTAGTTGGGCTCTGGTTTACCACATGGGAGTCCCCGGGTTCGGTTTCCGGGGCCTCTTGGTGAAGGCAAGCCACCTGCGGTGAGCTGACGCAGCAGGGGGAGACAAGCAGACACGGAGAAACGCAAAGCAAATGAACACAGCGAGCACAAGCAGCAAGGGGGGGATATATAAATAAATAAAAATTAAAAATTAAAAAAAAATTAAAAGAATAAGGTAGGGGAGCAGATGTAGCTCAAGTGGTTGAGCACCTGCTTCCCACATACATGGTCCTGGGTTCGATCCCTGGTACCTTCTAAAAACAAAAAACAAAAACAAAACAAACAAGCAAACAAATGAAAAAACCAACTCAAGGGAGCCAGTGTAGCTCAGTGATTGAGTGCTGGCTTCCCACATATGAAGTCCCGGGTTCAATCCTTAGCCCTGGCACCCCCCCCAAAAAAAAAAAAGAAGGAAAAAAAAAAAGGAATGGTAGAGTTGTATTTACTGATGTATAAAAATATACACATATAGTTAAGTGTAAAAAGCATATTGCAGAACTTTAGGTATAATCTGATTTCAATTTTGTAAAAAGAAAAGGTATGTCCATATGTGTACATTGAAAGACAGTCTGCATGAATTACATCCTAAACCGTGTAGTTTTGGGTGGGAAAATTTGAATGGTAGCAATGACATTTACTAGTCTTCGAGAAGATGAAAATGAGAGAATAACTAATGTGTTCGTATGTATTGAGAAGAGATTTCACAACGGGAATTAAATTGTTCCCTGAGTCTCAGTAGGAGCCCAGACAAAATGCAGTTTAGGTCTAACTCAAGTCTGCGGTTTTCTGTTTCCCATTTCTAGTGGTTGCCAACAGAGCCCAGATCCTTGTATTCTGTCCTTGGATATTAATAGGCAATTTTCATTATAATTGTGGGATTTTGGGGTGTGCCTCTGAAGAACAGGAGATTTCCTCATCTATAATTTGAGGATTTGGGGATAATAATTTCAAGTGTTAACTGCAATAACAAATATAAAATGCCTAGCTCAGTGCCTCATACATGGTCAGGATTCATAAATGGTAGTATTTGTTGTTATTAATATTTTGGAGGACTTCAGGATCAAATTCACAATTTTCTAACCCTTCATTTTCTTTATTTGTCCTTCTGACCTTTGTAGCATTGTAAGAAATTTGGTATATGGAATTGGAAGTAGACAAAAATACTTAAGATTTCATGCTAGGCCACCGCAGCTTATATTATATACCTGTATGAAGAACTGCATTTCTTACATTCATTTTGACTCCTCTCTCAAGACTGTTCAATTACTTACTTGACAATTTGCATTAATTATTAAGGCAGCCAAAAAAAAAAAAAGGTATTTGTTCATATCCTGAGTATGGACTTTTAATTTTAAAATGCCTTATGTAATTTTTGGACATTTTTATTATTTTCAAATGAAGCAACTTAAGACATATTTAATTTATTCCAAGAGATGACATTAAGCCATGTTCTTGAGTCTTTTCTCTTGAGTAGATTTAATGTACTTCCACAGTCTTAAAATGTTTTTATAATAGCTTCATAATTACAAGTGATGCTTTTTAAATGGGTTGACTTCTCAAAAAGAAGAGTGACTCTGACTTGCAGTTTTTATGAGTTTTGCTAGTTCCTTAATGCTTCAGCTTCAGCAGCTTGTAGAGTAGAAAAGGTCGAGTTACACAGCCAGTTCAGCTGTAAAAGTTAGGAAAGCCATACAGCATTTGCACATTGTTAGCATTGCATAGCAGGAATGAGGCTGTTGTGTTCCTTGTCTTATTTATTTAATAATTTAATAATTGAGGAAATTACTTAAAAATTTCTCTTCAGTGGAGAAATTTCAACAGTCCATTTGCACTTTGAAACAATTTTTAAACAATGAAGGACCAAGGATTCAAGTATTCCCTTAAGTGTAAAAATAATTTAGTATCCTCTGTCAATATTGTGGACTTCAGATGCATTATCCTTGGTTTAATGCCTCTGACAGGAAAACATGACACCATGTATGGGACAAGTGCTGCTCCTCACCCCCCTGACCCATATAACCCCTTGATCCCCAATCCGTGATGGGCACTGCTCATTATTCAGCAAACGTTTTTCCACTGGACATCATCTCTGAATTCCTTTATATAGTGAGCTCCAGGTAGCCACTTCCTGTCAATTGCTACAGAGAAAGAAATATATTAAACTTCTAAGATTTATCAATACATTGACAACCCATCTAGCCAGTTTAGCCAGTTCTGCTATCATATCAATGAGTTCAAGTTTTAAAAATCGGTCAAATCATTTTCGAGCACCATGTAAATAAAACGAGTTAATTTTTATTAAATTTATCAAAGGTTTTCACTTTTTTTTTTGAGGTACCTGGGTCCGGGAATTGAACCTGGGAATGTGGGAAGCTGGTGCTCAACCACTGAGCCACAGTGGCTCCCTTGAGTTGGTTTTTTAATTTGTTTTGCTTGTTGTTTGTTTTTGTTGTTGTTTAGGAGGCACTGGGAACTGAACCCCAGACCTCCCATGTGGGAAGCAGACGCTCAACCACTTGAGCCACATCCGCTCCCCGGTTTTTACTTTTTTAAACCATTGTCTCTGCATGACATTGGCAAAGTTTGAACAACTATTTAATTAAATATGTGCAGCAGTATTACTTGAAGTAAACTTAATTTGAGAAAGAACTGACACTTATGCAGGATCATACCAGCTAAGTGTGAACGTGTCTAAAGCTTCTCTTGTTTTGAAACAGATTTCTCACGACCTTCGTTCTTTGCTGTCCTCCCAGCATATAGTATAGTTGTTTTCCGCCCCATGAAAATTCATCACCATATCCCAGCCTTGTGACAGATGGAGAGATCTGTGTCCAGGAATCTTTTTGGAGCTCTTCTCTGCCTATTCATTACTGCTGAGTAGTTTTGCAACTTGGGTTTATTTAATAGGGAAGGAGAAATAAATCTGGCCCTCATGCCATATACCAATCACAGCCCGTCTTTAACAGCATGGTCAAGGTAAATGGTGCCTGGGAGCTATGGAATGTGTTTGTTCCTTTTCTTCCTACACTCTGAAGACACTGTAACCTTCTATACTTGATACCCAGGGATATACAACTCCTTCTGTGTCCCCTTTGCTGTGCTCTTCTGTCACCTTTTATAGGTACAGAAACACCTGGGGAGGAGCAGGGCATGAAACACCTTTCTCCTAAGCACATTCTCAAAGACTATTTTTTTAATTAGCAATTTTCTGTTACCAATGTTGATATGATGGTATTTAGACTATGAGGAAAAGACAGTAAAAGAAACTATGAAATCATCACATGAAATATATAGAGAAGGTGGTAAAAAAAGGGTTCATTTTTAGATGCTTGCTTCTTACCATCCACCTGTCCCTGTACCCACTGGCCCCACACGCATCAGATTGGCTTCTCTGTGTGAGTGTGCATGCCTTGCCTATTCGTGAATTTGAGACATGCTGCCGGTAAAAATGTGGCCCAGCAGATGTGTGTATGAGTGTATTCTGTATGCTGTCTGTGTCCTTCTGCAAGAGCTGCCAGCTCCTTCTCTCTTGTTCGTTGCCCCCTAAGGTACCCTGGCAGCCTGAGGCTTGAAGCAGGCACCTCAATTTGCAGTTTCCAGGACACCTCAACTCCTCAGGCAGCGAAGGTCATGTAATGACTAACTAATTCATTCTCTTTTATTTTGAAAATTAGAGTAGTTTTTATTGAAGTAAATTCCTTACAACAGAACTTTTGATCCAAACTGTCTCTTAATCTTCTGTTTGATAAATAATTAACAGCTCACTGCTCACCAAAAGTGTTACGTACTCTAGTCAATGATTACTAATGTCTCATTTGCATATGCAGTTAATATTCCATATTCCATATGGTTGATGCAATCATTTAGGCCTAAGCCAACAGGAGGAAGCATGTTGATATGAGCAGAAATTTGGGTTGCAAATGAAATAAACTACTGAGTCTGTAAAACACAGTGAAAGGGCAGACTTTCACTACTTTCATCCCATAAAATGGGTATCTGCTGTCATGACCAGTGTTAGACTCATTCAACAAGGGCAAAATTTCCATTTCCTGGTGGTACCTTTGCAATAAAAGAATTGTTCTGAATATCAGGTGCCATGAAGATGGAACTTCTTAGAAAGCTATACTTGAAAAATATAGAATTATATTCTCTTCTTGTTAATATCCTTCCAAATAGTCTGAAAAGTTACTGGAGGGATGAGAGAAGCTATAAAGGACACATTTTCTGGAAAATTGTGAAGAAACATCTCTTCTATTCTACTCATAAGTGGGCTTGTCAATCTTTTGAGAAACTTATGCAGAGCAATGGGAGAAGAGGAAAATGGAAAACACCTATTATATTTCATGTGGCATTTGGACTAGGAGTTTGTGGCTAAAACTTTCAAAGTAGTCAGATGGATGGACTTGGGGCTGGTGAGAGCTGGGGTTGATATGTTAGAAAATGACTTTGTGTGCAAGCCTTTGTTTGCTTAGAAAATAAAAAGATTAGGATTATGGATAATGCATACAACCTGTCCAGCTTGAATCTAGGGGATAGCCAAGGTGAGAAGCAAAGTCCTAGTTTCCAAGGAAGACTGTGTATTCCATTATAAAAATGATTTTTGCATTAAGCATCAACACATGATTTAATATGTATTATGGATGTGTGTGTGAGTATTACTCACCCCCCCTGAAAAGATCCCCAAGGAATGTAAAATACAACAAAGTTGTTATTAAGGATAATTTGTGGCTGAAACATACAGAGAGGCAAGAATTTGACCCAGAATAAAAAAGAACAGTTGTAAGCTAATAGTCGTAGGTTCAGTGGGAGGCTGCATAGAACACCAACTGTAGACACCCAAATGGACTGGTTACCACAATTATTTATCTTTTACCAATCCCAATAGACATCCTTTCTCTTCTACTTGCTAAAATTAGGCATTGAACAGAATTATAAAATACCCCTAAAGATCCTTTCTACTTACACTAACCTATGCCACTTGGTGTTATTCTCTTCCCTCCTTCCCATTCTTAATTACCAGAAGCCATGTTCTGCTTACAGGAGATATATTTTGGGCATTAGTAGCTGCTTTTCAATAATGGTGGCAAAAAATATCTAATAGCTCTATTACTTATTTATTTTCACTCCCACCTTGTTCCAAAAAGGATTTAAGGTGGGTTGCAAAATACATGTAATACAATGAGATGAAATAAAGACTAGCAAGTGAGGAAATTGTTGCAAAGAGAAAGTAAGGAAAGGAGATATAAGAAACTAGGGGCACAAAATGTGCTTCCTGAGGCTCAGGGCCCTTGCCAGAGGTGACCACAAATTTGGGCCTAGCTTTCTAGCAACTAGCTCAAAAGGGGGTAGTGATCAGCCTCATGAGTCACAAGTCAGTTGATCAGAAGCAGCATAGTACTTCCTGGACTTAGACCAGAGAGCAATTTCTCCCATGGATCTTCAGTAAAGAGGACCCCTGTGCAATTTAGCAAGCAGAATCATCAACAGCACCCTCCCTGAAGCTATGACAAATTCCATAGGCTGTGTCTTGTCACATCCTTCAGTGGAGCCCTGTGGCATCACACCCCAGCATTATTCAGTAGAAACACTCCACAGGAGATCAAAAAGGAATCATTTCTGGTTCTTTAGCCATTGCTGATTGAACCAAAGGATAGAGTAAGAATACCTGGAGGAAATGGATGGACAAGCAATCCTCCATAAATATTGTTTCCTCTCAACTGAACCCCTGCAGAGGTTAAAGTTGCATGTGTTCTTCCCTGTTCTTTAATGAAAGGGTGCCAGAAAGCTCCATGACCTTTGCAGAAAGCATCACAGTCTAGGAAAGAGGGTGCCCTCTTCCTTTTTAGGTTTGAGAGCTCTAATAGGAGAACCTGTCAGGCCTGGCAGAGGAGACTGGGAGGAAGGAAGGGTGCATGAGCTTGTGTGATGTACTGTAAGGGGGGAGGGTGTAGTGTGGTGTTGGTTTTCATGCTTCTCCAGTGTGGGAACAATCCTCTCCCGGTGCACGAGCAGTTCAGCTTTTAGGGTTATTGCCGTCAAG
>PVKH010017216.1:0-15483 GCA_004027955.1 Chaetophractus vellerosus | reverse complement strand
AAAAAAAAAAAAAAATGTACTTAATTTGGGAACCAGCTGTAGCTCAATTGGTAGGGCTCCGGTTTACCACATGGGAGTCCCCAGGTTTGGTTCCCAGGGCCTCCTCGAGCAGGCAAACCACCTCGAGAAGGCAAGCCCGTGCCGCCGCCGCAAGCAGGGCAAGCCCCCGCCACGAGCAGGGCAAGTCAGCTCAGCAGTGAGCTGACTCAGCAGGTCGTAGCAGCGGGGGGGAGACAAGCAGACACAGAAGAAAGCAAAAATGAACACAGCAAGAACAAGCAGAAAGGGGGGGGATATATAATAAATAAAAATAAATCTTAAAAAAAAAAAGAATGTACTTAATTTTATTTAAATTTCTATTTCCTCCTTTCTGTTTTCCATGGTAACAATCAGAAAATCATCCAATGTACTTTCATAATGGATTAAATCATGCCAAGGGCTTATCCATCCCAGGTAAAATATCTGTATTTCAGCAATGCCCTCTTGTAGCCTTAATCCAAACAAGTGGCTCACATGGAAGTAATTTATTTTATTATAAAATTATCATTTAATTAGGTCCCTGATTATCTAGTGACTGGAATTTATGGCACCTAGGCTTATTGATGGAGGAAACAATTAAGGGTGGAAGGAACCTCCATCACAGACTTGGGCAGTGTATGACAACATTCCTCAAGGAGAATGACTTGATGGAGAAATGTGGAAGAAGAGGTATGTCCAGGATCAGCTCCATAACCTACTTGATACAGACTGTGAAGAAAGGGGCTAAAGTGGCCACATTTCTAAAATTATTACCATATGTGATATTTTCCAAGTGAATTAAAGAACACATATTCAAAGGAGGTGCTTAAAAAAACACTTCGGCATATGTGAAGTTAGCCATATATAAGAATATACTCTTAGAAATAAATGCAATTTATATTCTGATGTTCATTTTTACTTGTTACTCATCCTGGCAGATGTCAACAAGCTATATGTTCAAGGAAGTTGCAATTGCTTCAAAACTTAAGCACACACTGTGATTATGTGCTACAGGGTTGACAGCTGAAGGACTGAATAGCCATTTGTAATGCTGTTGGCAATACTATTCTCCCATTGTGCCAAGAATTCAGTTGCTTATATTCTGCTGCAAATAGGACTTGACATTCGGAATAGGCTGGGGTTTGGATTTTTTTTACCTACTGATCATCATCAAAAGACTGCTTCTAGGATAATTTTGAACATCTTAGGAGACCTGTTTCCATCTAAACTATTCGAACTTATATACTTATAGGTTAACACTCTATTTAGAAAGGCCTCAGGAGCTATCGTTTGTGCCATTCACAGTTGTACACGATGCATCATACAGGAAAACTCTGAAAAGGAAAGGTTAATAATGATAGATATTGGACCAGAATATAGTTTACATGATAATATGGTGCTGAGTGAAATTGAGGCATGGGAAACAGGAAAGAAAAAAAACCAGGCAGAAAATAATTCTGAGACCAGTTCTGAATCATGCCACCAACACACTGTTTCCTTCATTTAAAATTGTAAAAAAAGGCTTATCAAAACCGAGGAAGGGGCCGGCTGTAGCCCAGTTGGTAGGGCGCCAGTTTACCACATGGGAGGCCCCGGGTTTGGTTCCCGGGGCCTCCTCGAGCAGGCAGACTGCCTGGAGAAGGCAAGTTGCCATGGGCCGGGCACGCCGCCGCAGGCAAGGGCAAGCTCCCGTGAGCAGTCAGGCCGCCGCGTAGTGAGCTGACTCAGCAGGTCGCCCCAGCTGGGGGAGACAAGCAGACACAGAAGTACACAAAAAAATGAGCACAGCAAGAACAAGCAGAAAAGGGGGGATGTATAATAAATAAAAAATAAATCTTTAAAAAAAAAAAGGGGGATTACAGACTATCTGAAATGACTTATGGCTTTTCTTTCATGAATGGATAATATTTGCTTTTGCCCAGATCTTGCAAATGAACTCCTATCTTTCATTCTTTCTGTATAGCTCTGGCCTGAGAATAAAGAGAAGAAAGTATCTGTCTTTCCCACATGAACACCACTGATTATTGCTTACATAGTCGAGTAGAGCAGTGGCTATTTTTAATATTTTGGCTGATCCTCTTTTGAAAAATATTTTAGAGTGTATCTAAAAATCCTCAAAAGAAATTTGGGGAGGCATGTGAATATTTAACTCTTTGACTTAAAAAGAGTCCCCAAGGATGGGGCCTACCTCATGGTTGGCCCATGTAATCTATCTAACTGAGGGGCATAGAAGGCAACCTCTCTAATTTTCTGGTTCAAAACACCAAACTCACCATTTAGCCTTCCATGCAAAGGCTTTCTAGAGTCAGGTATCCCTAATATCAGTGGCATAAAGCTTTATCTGCAGGTGTTTTGGGCAGAACTAAAATTGGTACTCATGAGGAGGATTTTCAACACACAATAGAAACTCAGGAAGAAGGAGACAGTAACTGATAAGGAAAACAAATGGGTGAAGAGGAGATGGGATGAAACAAATTTACCATATCAGTTACCTTTCAAAGGTATCAATATCTTTCATATATGTTCTGAAAGATATATACATTAAACACACATGCACATATGTTTTTTGGCATTGATTCAACAGACATTCCTTGTTCACTAATACCATATCTGTTTGATTGCATCTACCTCTAGCTCTAGACTCATATTAGAACTCAGCTCTAGGCACCACATTCACCCTCACTGATCCTGTCGGTATGGACTCATTTTAAATGGTATCTTCAAAGATCCTATTAAGATGAGGCCAAACTCAGCAGGGTGGGCCTATTGGAGTCCTTACAAACAAAGGAAATTTGGACATAGAAGTAGTAGCCACAGAAGACAGAAAGAAATAGATCACCATGTGCTGGAAGCAGAGATTGACTGTCAACAAGCCACACCAGAATGCTACAGCCCTTGGAGAAGGTATGGCTGGCTGATGCCTGGATTTTGGACTTCTAGCCTCCAAAGTGTAAGTCCATAAAGTCCTGTGGTTTAAGCTAAGCAGAAAATGGTGTTTGACATAGCAGTCCTGACAAACTAAGATACTCCAATCACAGAAACCTGTTAATTTTTCTCAGTCTCAGGAATGGGACTAATGTCAAAGGTTTACCATTGCCAGAAACGATCCAACTTAGACTCATGTATTAGAAAAATCCACCAATAAATCTCGACAATTCTTTCCTTGTTATTTTCTTAGTCCCGAAATGGCATCAGGTTTTGATGTTGCTTCACTAGTTATAGGTAGGTGCTTCCAGTTGAGTATTTCTTGAAACTATTAACTTCTGTTTGCTCCATCCACACCATTTGTTAGTTATATTTATAAAACACTTAAGAATTGCAATATAATATTCTTGAGAGAGTAAGCCCTGTGTACAAGTCTCTGTGTACATGGACTTACTAATTGCAATTAAATTACTTAAATTTCCATGTATTAAGATGACAGAGCAACTAACTGAAGCCTGGAGGCAAAGCTCTTATCAGAACCATATGTCATATCTGGGTACTATTCATAGCTCCAGCTCATGCACATTGTGGAAATCCTGCATTTTTCTCACACCTCTGCACTTCCAGTTGCCTTTAAGATTGAACATGGAAGTATCCAAATACTAAAGGCATGACTCTTTTCATGTTATTTATGGCCTGGCCAGGGCAGGAAGTAACAGAAACCTCATGAGGATTCTCCTTCTTGTGTTATTTCCGGCTCTATGTTTCATGTTTTTAGAGGTCTGAGTAGTTCAGAGGGCTTCTCTAAAGCAAATGAACCTGAATCCTTTTCAAAAGCAAGCCCAAAGAGCCCCCAGAGTTGAACTTTTCTAAGTCATGTACAAAGGTAAGAGGAATGTTTCCCAGTAAGCAAACTAAGATTTACTGACTTGGAAACTAGATTCATCAAAAAGAAAGCAGTTTTGATGGACTTAAAAGATCTTAAGTTATACTCAAAATAATCTCACAATTCTCATATCTATGAATGGACCCAAGCTCCCAGTTAGGTATGCTTATCCGTGTTCCTTATCTGGCTAACTGCAGGATTCGTTACTTCTACTGAAAAGACTAAATCATAAAATTTCCATTGAAATGAGATTGTGAAACAGTGGTACCAGATTCAGCTGCAAAAGTCATAAAGTGTAAGAACAATAACTCAACAAAAGAAGCAAAAGATATAGTAATTCTAACCAAGCCTACTGCTATGTGTATCTCTCCTTTGGAGGGATGAAACAGAGAAGGCAGTCCACCTAGAAAGACATTCTGGAATAAGGCTGTCCTTCCTTGGGCAAAGGCAGGAAAATCCCAGGTCACATGGCATGGCTGTGCAGACCCCCCACTTGCCCCTCTGTCAAGGACTCTGTGCCTACCTCTCCCACCATACTGTAGGCTCTGCTCCTTATATACAGCCCTGACTTTCGTTACTAGTTTACATGCCAAATCCCAAAACAAGTCAGCAGGTGCTAGGTTTAAACATTGTTATCCTTACAAATCTTCCATTTTATGCTATTGAGGTTATCCATTGGAAAGTAGAGAGCTCTAAATGTGTTTTCTGTGGTACAATACATATTCTCTTATTCGTATGAAGTGGGAAGCAATATAAAGCAGAAGAGAGTAGGAATCATTTGTTAATACAGGATTAGTTGAGACTACATAGAATTTTGGTCCAAATACTAAGTTTTCAGATTGTGGCAGTTGAGATTATTTTACGAATCCTCAAAAGAGGAAGATTATGTTTGTAAACTAATCTATTCTTCTGGGTGTGATACCCTTTGATTGCATTGAATTCAGCTGAGGAGCCGTTGGTTAGATTACCTGATGAGATTGCTTTAGGGCTTTCATTGGACCAAGTGAGAAAGCGGTGACTCAGGTTAAGTCCCAGCCCCTTGCTGGGTCTGCTATAAATGGGTTCAGACAGACAGAGGCAAAGAGGGAGCTGGCATATTTGAGTCTGCAATGCTAGAGAGGATTAGTTAAGCATGAAGCCCCCAAGAGGCTGGGCCCATGGAACCACTCAAGAGGAAACCAGCCTTGCTATATGCCTGATAGCTTACAGCTGAACTCGGAAAGCAAGCAGAACAGTGAAAACTGATATATGAAGGCCAGAAATAGACAAGCCATGTACCTGGTTGCCCTCAGCGGAGATCCAAGAGATGGTAGATTCTGGAGTGGAAGGCAGAGACTAGGCAGAGATTGCCCACCATCTTGCTTCAACACAAGGCAGCTGACTTGGGTGAGAAAACACCTCTATGGTGCCTTGACTTGGACTTTTCACGGCCTTGGAACTGTAAGCTTTTATCCCAAATAAATACCCTTTATAAAATCCAACACGTTTTTGGTACTGTGCTTCAGCAGCCTGTTGGAAAATAAAACACGGGTATATTGATTTTAATAAACTATTTTAAAAGTTACAAATATTCAAAAACAAACACCATGCACAAAATGGCCTAGTGGTTGTAAAAAACTCTATGGCTTTTCCAAAAAATGGAAACCAAAATATTTTTGTCATATACATTACTAATTGATAACAGAATTGTGCTAAATTTTATAAAGACTTCTGTATATTTCAGCAAAAGTTACTGTATCATTTTTCAATTCTCTGTTCTCATCCTGTTGCCAACTGGTAAATAGTTAGACTGCCATTGAAAGTTGAAAAGCATGTAAGCAATCATGTCAAATCTCTCAATTAATGGGTTGACAGATGAAGTGATCTGCTGGGTTGGTGAAGGCATTATTTTGTGACCAGGATGTAAATGGAAAGGATTTAAAGCAGTTCCTAATCATGTTTCACTCTCAGACTGCTTGCAGTTTGGATGGACTGGATGGACCTTTGCCATTCATGTTTAGTGAAAAGATACTACTTAACACATGTGGGCTGCAATGTGTTGGTTTGTTTTCAAGAGTGTTCCCTTCCCTTACATAGTTTTTTTACAATAATACTTCATTTGATGACAATTTTGGAAACAAATTTTCTGGAATGTTTCATCTTTAATACCAAATATCTGAAAAGAAAATAAACCTGTAGTCAGGTCCAAGAGTTGGTAAACTATAACATGTAAGCCACTGCCCATATTTATAAATAAAGTTTTATTGGAACACAGCCACATCCACTCCTTTATGTACTATTGCTGCTTTTCAACTATAATAGCAAAGTTAGTTCAGTGCAACAAAGGTTATGTGGCCCTCAAAGCTGAAAATATTTACTATCTGGCCTTCCACTGAAAAAGTTGGCGGATCCTTGTTCTAGAGGGAGCTTTGTTGTTTATAATCTGTGTGATCACGAGCAAGCTGCCTGACCAATCTAATTTCTCTGGGAAAATTAAAGCAATTGATTTAATCCAGCTTTTGTGAGGATCAAACGAAATAAAGCCCATGAAGCACTTAAGCGAGGACTCAATGCATACTTAATTAGTATTACAAAGGTGACAAAGGATTGTTCTTCACTTTTTTAGCATGTTGTTGAACTCCATCACAGAAAATTCTGAAAATCTTTTCACAGCAGCTCCTGGAAATTAAAATAGGATAAGTGGAGAAAGAGTTATAAAAAAACAACTTTGGAGGGAAAAGGAGGGGACAGAGGGACACGTGGGAAGAGAGACTGGACTGCCTCTTTGTTTGCTCTCCCTGAGTCTCCAGACTCATTCCCTTTTATTTGTTATAAGGCATCCTGAACAACACAGTAGGATCAATCAAGAGAACCCCTCAAACCACCCTCTTCATGGTGTTTGTGAAGCTTTATTGGTGCAGAACTTGTGTCCATTGCTGATACCACTCTAAATTAGGTGAGAGTGCACAAGTGCTAAGAAGATAATGATGTTTTACACTAGAAAGGGCATTCAGAGATCTTCCTAAAAAAAACAATCACACTAAACCTTTCTTGATACAAATGGTATGGCAATTGCTCATTGACTCGTCCAGTACAAACCTTAGTTTATCTCAATGGTTCTCAAACAGCGGCAACTTGCCACCATCACCTCCTCCCTGGTACATTTGGCATTTGGCAAATCTGGAGACATTTTGATTGCCCCAACAGGGTGTGTGTGTTTGGGGGGTAGGGTGCTATTGGGGTGTGGGTAGAGGCTAGGGATTCTGTTAAGCATCCTACAATGCATAGGTCATACCCCCCACACACACATACACACACAAGAAAGATTTCTCCAATCCCAAAGGTCACAAAATGTCTGCTGTGCCAAGACTGAGAAAACCTGATCTATGTGAGAGCATATAAAGAGTCAGATGGAACTGAAAATGCATAGCGAAAGAACCAGTCTGTAACTCTGGGCAGTCCTTTAAAAATGTACTCAAACTAGCTTGGATTAAATTTAAAATAACTATTCTCTCCCCCTCCTCATCTACATTGCATAGGCTGCTTCTACTCCTGATTTGTATTTTGAGTTTTCCCTAAAGACATTGATCCAACTATGGTCAATTCATTCACTCATTGAACCACATTTATTGAGTAGCTCTTAGCAAAGGCACAGAGGTAAATGCAGAAGATAAAACAATGAACAAAACAGACATGTTTCCTGACCTTATGAATCTTGGAGTGTTGCAAGGGAAGTAATTTGTAAATTTATTGTCTAGGGTATGTTTACCTTCCCATTTTTCATTCCTTATTCAATGTGTGCTTTTCTGTCCTTATTATATCATAAGCACTGGCCTAAATGCCACTAGGCAATAAGGCAGGGCAAGTGTGTTTCGCTTAACTGTGAGTGTGTCAATGTGGGCAAAGCATGAAGCATGAGAAGGTGGCACCCAAGCAAGAGATGTGCCCAACAGGTAAACAGGGCCAGACCATAATGAAGTTTATTTTTACAGATTTAGATGTTCAGATTTTATTCTTAATGCCAATGGGAACAACTGACAGATGTTAAAAAGAGTGGCATGATCTGGTTTGCACTTTGATAAGATCAGTCTCAAAAGAAAAGGAAAAAAAAGTGGACATTAGTAGATGAAGAGAAACATTTCAAACCCAAATTGGAGGCAGATTCATTAGAGCAGTTAAACAAAGATGGCCAAAATACGGGCATTTTTGACACAGATATAGATGAATTACTGCTAGATTCTATGAGAAATGCCAAATACATTCAGACAATTGTTGCTGTGTATTTCTACTTCACCCCTCCCTTATGAAAGTAACATTCTTTTCTGGAGAGTGTCAGACTTAAGTCTTCATTCAATGCTTGGAAAAACAAAAATTGCAGGAAATTTCAGAGGAATCAGGGCAGACAAAATGACAATGCTTTACTTTTTAATTTTACTTCCCATTCTTAAGGGCCCAATTAAAAAAAAAAACATAAGTGAGACCTTGGGTTCTTTCCAACATTTATTAGTTTTTGCACATTAAGAAAAGAAAAACTGCAAAATATGGAGGCAAATGGCTTACTAAGAGCTGAACAGAGTCACGTATTTTTAAAGCCCACAGTATATATTGTGGTTTGGGTTTGCAGGTGTGGTTTTCCTCCTAAACATCATTTTCTACTAATCTTCTTGCATATTTTGTAAAGGAAAATTTTTTTTTTCTGAAATGAAATGACTACTAAGAATCAAAACCTCCATAGGAATAAAATTTTTTTCTTGTTATTTGGTTATTAATTTTTATTTGAATCCCAAAATAAATCAAAGATGGTCTCCTAGAATATTAAATTTGCTGACTTTTTTAAAAAAAAAATTAAAAACATAGTTATTGACTCTTTTATTGTTTGGGCTATGAGGCATGGCATCCTTTTGTGTACCCATTGTGTCCTACACTAGCCATGCAGAAGAATCACATTAATTCAACTAGTTACAGATATGTATTGTACATGTATAAGATGCAAATCTTGGTTATAGGTGCTTAGGCTGGATTCAATTATTCATAAACCATAATTCTTGTCCTCAAATTGCTCAGAGTCTGGCAATCTAGATTCTACTGTCTCACAGTTCCTCTGCCTATTCTTCAGCAGCTCAGTAGTAAAAATATAACTTTGTGTCAAAAATAAATTTTCTGGCCAAAGGCCACATATATGTGAAGAAAGAGGAAAAATAAGCATAAGACTCTTCACAACTTTAGGAGTTTCCCACAAAACCTGCACCGCCTGACCCAGCAACAAAAATGCCTAAAGAAGGTAGTTAGCCAAACACTAGACATCCTGTCAGATCTCCCTTGTTGGCAAACTTCCCAACAAACTTCACAGCAATGCTGCTTGTTCTCTGCATTTCCATGGGAGAAGTTGATAGATTGGTCTGAAATGCTGGCTTCCTCCAGCCACACTAGCCAGAAGTCTATCATATGACCTTCCCATACCTAGTTCAATCGGAATGATGCAGCAACCAAGGACCCCAGCCTTGGGAGCCAATGATTAAGTCCAGGACTGGGCATTATACATCCTGTTTTCATTTTCAAAATTCTACTTAATCCATTACTTCTAGGCCCAATTAAGCAAGCACTATGGTTTAAAGCAGCAACCTTTAGTGCTTTTGGGGTTTTTTCTAAGGTCCTCTGAGCATATTTCCATGCAGATCTGGAGGAAAATTCAAATTCAAGAATTTTTCTATGTGAAATACCAATCATCACAGTGAGCCACAGCCTCACCTTCACCTTAGCTCTTTGACTGACACCTGTAATCTGGCAGGAAGCCTCGTTCCTGGTGTCCTGAAATTTCCAGGACTGCCTCTTCCTTAATAGCTTGAGAAAAGACCATACACTCTTTCTAGTAACTTCCACTCCCAATGCCCTCAAAACAAACATACAAAACTGGAATTATAGAATCTCAGACACAAGAAATTCACCTCAGTTTCATGTAAGTCCTCTGCTTATTGCCACCTCCAATCTGGTAGGCTTCCATAATCTCCCTGATGAGATGATCACACAACTTCTACTTCATCTGCTGTAGTTGCCCTCTCTCATCCCCTTTACAAAGGAGTCATTCTCATGTATGCACAGTGTACATTGTTAGAAAGCCCTTCCTCACACTGAACTAAATCTCTGCACTGGCTTAGATCTGACTTCCAGAGTTACCTAGAGTATAATAGCTTTGCATTCCAGATCATGCCCATGGAATATTTTAAGACAACTCAAATTTCACTTCCTCTGTTGAAATATCCTTGGTCCTTGTGACCATTCCTCATATGGCAGGGTTTCCAGATCTTTCGGCATTCTGCCCACCTCCTCTAAATTTTTTTCACTCCAACAGTGCCTTTTGAAGGTATGGTCCCAGGACATGACCCTTAACTCTAAACATGGTGTAACCTGTACTGCACCCTGGAATTTGACCATCCAGGATTTTAATTTTCAACTTCTTTAAAGGTCATGTGAGCTTGTACAGAAATTTTTAGAAATGACTTCACACAGTTAACTTAGCTTGTGGTCACCTAAAATTCCAAAGTCTGTTTTGTATGAGCTGCTGCCACCCAGGTTTTCTGTCCTCTTGGTAAACTTGGGTCAATGCTCTGTTTTCCTCAGAAGTTCCAGAGTTGTACTGGACTCACCTCTGATTTTCTTTTGGCAGGTTGTACATTATGCTCCAGCTACAAGATTGTTGTTTAAAAAAACAAGCTAGACATTTAGTTACGGGAGGAGACAACCCTGAGATGCATCTAAAGGAGCCAGAAGGGAAGGCAAGTTGGAACAAATAACTTGTTAACAATAGAAATTTAAAGTTTAATCTTTGTTCAGTTTTGGAACTCTTACCCTTGAACGCATGGATGTGCCTCAGGAAGTCTATGACCTTCTTGAAAGTCATGCAAAATTAAGTGTAAATATGCATTCATGAATTTTTCTGGGGAACAGTATCTTTAACTTTCATCAGACTCATAAAGCGGTCCAGCACCAAAAGAGAGGTTAAGCACCACTGTCAACCACCTCAAAGGGCAAATTTGAGGCCCGGAGGTGTTAAAAAAATTACCCATTGAGCTAATAAATAAGAGTCTGAACTATAATCAAGTCCTACAAACCATAGTCCAAGCTCCCTCTACCACCATATGTAATTGCAGGAAAGTGTTACCAAATAACAGTAGATAGATTAGAAACAGAGATAGATAGCGATGGTGATAGAGATAGAGATAGAGATAGTGATAGAGATATGCACATATGTATGTATATTTATATATGTAAAAGAATATGGGTGTTTGTCATATATACTTATCTTAAAACTTATATGATCTATTTTAGATTAGTGAATTCAAATCTCTTATTTAAGAGGCTCTTGACATTACTAATTGACCACAAACATAGCTAAAATCATGGCAACTGATACAGGGTAGGAAATATAGTCTTTCCATAGATGTTACACATTCTCCTGTTTTGTGCTTTGTAACTGATAGCTTGAACATTGTAAACTTCAAAGTAAAATCTGTACTTTAAAAGTTCAAAGGAATTCATACCAAAAGAATATTAAAAATGATCAGAGTCATTTCAGTTTTGTATATGATATACACAGTACTAACAACTATGAGAATACATGCTACCCTCTTCTCAGTAAAGGGCAGGTGTCTTTTCTACTGGGAGGGCCGTATAGTGTTTGAGATATACCAATTTATTTTTTTTCTTTTATTTTATTACATATCTCCCCTCCCCCCCCGCTGCGGCGACGCGCCGAGACTGGTCACTGCACAGGCGTGGCTTTCCCTGCTTGTGGGAGGCTTCTGCTTCTATTCACGGCCGGCTTTCAGTTCGCGGGTGGTTGGCTGCGCTCCATTCGCGGGCGACCTGCCCTGCCCATGGCGGCTCTGGCCCGCCCATGGCGGCTTGCCATTCTCAAGGTGGTCTGCCCGCTAGGAGAGGTCCCCAGGAACCGAACCCGGGGCCTCCCATGTGGTATGCCGGCGCCCTATCCACTGGGCTATCCAGCCGGCCCCTATACCAATTTAATAAGAGCTATTCAACAAGTGGGTAAATTTTTCCTTTCTCATTTTTTATTTCATGCTTGCCTGAATTTAAAAAAAAATTTAAGTTCCATTTTAAACCTCATGTTTCTCTTGCCCACTTTGGAAAGCATAAGCACCAATGCAAGCATTTAATGGCAACTTAAAACATATTGAACTTCAATATACTGAGTTACATTATCACTTCAGGGAAAAATAGTTCATAAATGCATCATCGAAATATATATAGTCTTAGATTTGAGAGGAACTAAGAGATTTTTGATTGGGATCTCTTGTTTCATGAATGGGGATACTGGTACACAAAGAAATAAAGTGAGGGGGCCGGCCGTAGCCCAGTGGATAGGGCGCTGGTTCACCAAATGGGAAGCCCTGGGTTCAGTTCCCGGGGACCCCTCCGGGTGGGCAGACCGCCTTGAGAACGGCAGGCCGCCGTGGGCAAGGCAGAGCCACCGTGAGCAGGGCAAAAAGCCACCACGGGCAGGGCAAGCTGCCCGGGAATGGAAGCAAAAGCCACCCAGGAACGGAAGCAAAAGCTGCCCGCAAACAGAAGCAAAAAGCCCCCCACGAACGGAGCAGAGCCGCCTGCGCTCGGTGCATTGCCTCAGCGGGGGGAGACAGAGCAGACACAGAAGAATACAAAAAAATGAACACAGCAAGATCAAGCAGAAAAGGGGGGGATATGTAACAAAGAAAAAAAAAAAAGATATAAAGTGACCTGGGGGCCAGCTGTAGCCCAATTGGTAGGGCGCCGGTTTACCACATAGGAGGCCCCAGGTTCAGTTCCCGGGGCCTCCTTGAGTGGGCAGACTGCCTTGAGAAGGCAAGCCGCCACGGGCAGGGCAAGCCACCACAAGCGGGCAGGCCGCCGCGTGGTGAGATGACTCACCGGGTCGCCGCAGCGGGGGGAGACAAGCAGACACAGAAGAATCGGCGTATATAATCAGCTCAAGGAGTGGAGTGGGGGCAGATTATTCTTCAGGGCTAAAGCACTCATTTCCACAAATATCTTGGAATATTGGTAACTGACAGCTTGGAGCTGAGCTTCTCTCCAGAGATTCCTCTTGAATGAAGAGACTCACATTGCCCAATGTGATCCCCTTTTCTCAGCAAACGTTCAACAATTTTGATTGATGCTGGGGTATAAAGACCTGCTCCCTCCTTACCCCAATTCAGAACTACTCTGCAGGCTCATTCCAGCTCCAGAGCTTCTTATGGGATTGGCCAAGACCTTTGTTGAGACCTCAATGCAGCCCAACTCTCCCTCTGCCCTCTTCCAATTTCTTCACCCCCATAGGTACTCTTACTATCCATTTGGTGTTAGAAAAGTACTAAATACAGGTCTCCCAAAGCCCCTGTAACTCAATATAAGGCTCCTTTCATTTTTTGTGATCACGCACACAATAAGAGGTTTCCTGTAGTAGAATTTTATCAGAGGTCTGAGTAACCCTAAATATCTCAAAGAGATATATATTCAACCTATTGCCGACCACTCCTGATGGAAAACAGCAGTGCCATGGAGGATACTGGGAGTCAGAGATGAGGGTGCTAGTGGAAGAAAAGCAATCAGGAGGCAAAGATATATGGAGTGGGTTAAATAATGACTCTCTCCAGGCTTAGAGAATCCCCTTTTGAATGATGGAAATTTGATTGGAATTACTAATGTTAAAAAACTACTATTGAATTGTTTATCTGAAACTTTTATGTGCTTAATTTCCTAATTAGTGTGTTTATTTCTATGTTCAATTAAATCACACACAAACAAAATGTCTTAAGCATTTGCTGGTGTTATGATTTTCACTTCCTTCAGGTAAGAAAAATGTGTCTTAGTCTAACACAGGAATTGAGGTATTTGAGATGTTAGAAGTTCATCCCTATTTAAGCATTGCCTGTCATAAAGCTCCTCTAGGGAAAATGTTGAAGCACGGTTTATTTGATGCTCAGGTGAGCTCAGTTCATCAAGAGATTTGGTAATGGTACAGAAACCATTTTAAGTAACCAGTTGACTTTGTTTTATTTCTTTTAATGAGATATAAGAAAAAGTTTAATATGTTATTAAAAATAATAACTCAACAACATTCTCAATGATGATCCAACATCTTTGCATTCAGTTACAAAGCCCTGGACTCAGTGGCCAAACATTAAGTATTTGAGAACTTCTTTGGCAATGATTGATATTTCCCCTTCTCCCACATTTTCTCTTGCAAACAGATCCACTGAGAATAGGCAAATCAACTGGATGAAATCCAAGGATGAATGTAAATTTTAAAATGAGCTATTAGTCCTTTTTTCACTTAAGATGAAAAAGCAAACCATAGCGCTGCAACATTGTCTCTTGCATTTAGAGAATATGTCTAGATTCTGAGGGTCCCAGGCATAACAGTGCACTGATAAAGACAACCTATAATACAATGGATTGAACAGGCCACACTTTTTAATCCTATGCAAGATTAGTACATAGAGACATATTTCTATCCACCTCTGTGAAGTCTCTTGCTCCTAAACAAAATCGTTATCAATTGAGGAGCTAAACTAGAGGTAGAGAGGCTGGCAATAAGCAGAGTGAAAGAAAAAAAGGATAGAATGCGGGTGAAGTCAATGTTATATTATAAATATGCAGACTGAAATACTTTCACATTTTAATATCAGTCAATGGAGCTCATCATTGGCCTGCATAACATGAATGTATGGACATGCATGTTTAAAAGGATAAGTAGAAAGCTTTTCAACTGAGTGCTTCTTCAGGATGGCGGTGTGAATGAACAAAGTGTCTATCTCATATACATGTATATTTGTGGCAAAGGAGTGGTTTATCAGAAGGCAATGAAATGGAGGGTCTAAAAAAAAAAAGCTCAAGTGCAGGCAACAGAACCAGTTAAATAATGGTTGACTGAGGGAACAGGAAGGAAAGACAGGGAGGTGAGTCAGGATAGAGGTTCTGAAATACGAGAGGTAGGTAACTTGACAAAATGAAGACAAGTATCCTAGAGTCAGATTAGAGATACATCAACAAGCTGGTGAGAATAAAACCCTTCTCAAACCACAATCCATGCGGTCCAGGTCCAGAGATGTGTTGCCTTTAAATAAGCATGGGCAAAATGGGAATCCCAGTCTTTATTTGCATCTCTCAAAAATATTAAAAGGGGTCCTAGTACTTAGTTCACAATTCTCAACAGCCTTATTAAATGTCTGCTCCTGAACTTTCTCTAGTCCTGGCAGCTCTCAGCTGCCTCAAGGTCTTCCTTTATAGATAAATTCAATGTGCCTTGTTCCTGTTAACCTCCTACTTCTGAACAGCAGTTTCCACAATGAAATATTCCTCCAAAACTTGTTCAACCCTAGGGATTTTTTTTCTTAGGAGGTACCGGGGAATGAACCCAGGATCTCATACATGGGAGGCAAGTGCTCAACCATCTAACTATATCTGCTCCCCAATAAGAAGAATTGTTTTTTCCATTTGTTTGTTTGTTTGTTTTTGGAAGGTACCAGGGATCAAATCCAGGACCTCGTACACGGGAAGCAGGCTGTCAACCACGGGAGCTACAACCGCTCCCCTTACCCTAGGGAATTTTAAAAGAGAATCCACTCACTTTTATTTTGTCCTTTCTCTCCTCAAGGCCAGTTGTGGGGGTGAATCTC
>PVKH010017215.1:0-15486 GCA_004027955.1 Chaetophractus vellerosus | reverse complement strand
GGAACAGAGGAACCTGGAAGCCTGAACCCTGGAGACGTCGGCAGCCATCTTCCCCCAACACGTGGACTCTGGTATGGGAAGAAATTTATGCTTTGTGGCCTGGTAACTGTAAGCTTCTACCCCAAATAAATACCCTTTATAAAGACTGACCAATCTTTGGTATATTTCAAAAGGCACGCCTGTGGCTGACCAAAACACATTCCTTTAATGCAAATGATATCTCCGAGGAGATAAGTAACGGAAGAAGAGAGAGGAAAAAAATAAAACTTTTTATGTGAAAGTAAGGGGAGATACAGGATGAGTCAAGGACATAGTTTTTTTTTGTTTGTTTGTTTTTTTTGTTTTGTTTTTTAAAGATTTATTTATTTTATTACATATCTTCCCTTCCCCCCCATTGCGGGGACGTGCCGAGACTTGGTCACTGTGCAGGCGCAGCTTTCCCCGCTTGTGGGCGGCTTCTGCTTCTATTCACGGCCGGCTCTTGCTTCAGTTTGCGGGTGGCTGGCTGCGCTCCATTTGCGGGCGACCTGCCCTGCCCGTGGCGGCTTTTGCCCTGTCCGTGGCAGCTTTTTGCCCTGCCCACGGCGGCTCTGGCCCGCCCATGGTGGCTTGCCATTCTCAAGGCGGTCTGCCTGCTAGGAGAGGTCCCCGGGAACCGAACCCGGGGCCTCCCATGTGGTATGCCAGCGTCCTATCCACTGGGCTATCGAGCCGGCCCCAAGGGCATAGTTTTTAAGGACGAAGTGCAAAGGCATTTGGAATACTTTTTATGGCGGTCATGGAAATAGAAATTAAGGAACAGCACAATGAATTTATGTTTCCAGACTGGTACCTTGTAACTCTCATGTTTTTGTTTTTGTTTAAAAGAAAAATATCTCCTTAACTTTTCTTCATCAAAGTAGCTAGTTTTGAAAACACTGCTTCAAACAACTCTCTACTGTTCTCTTGCCACTACTACGGAGACCCCAAAAGGATTAAGAGTGCTGTGGGCTCTGAATTAGAAACTAAGTCTCCATAGTTAGGAACTACATATACCTCATATTTCCCTTCTGTATCATATGGTTGTCATGTGGATTTAATAAGATAATTCTTGTGAAGCACTGACATAATTCCTGGAATAGAGTAATTTCTTAATAAATGATAGTTGACTATTTTTTAGAACCATATAAATTAATTCATTTTTTAGTTCTTGTTCTTAAGCAAGCCAAAATTTATTTTCCTAATTTTGGAAATGAATATAATGATAACAGTATTTTAAATGATACCCTGAGTATTAAGATGGATTATGTATGTAAAAAACTCTATAAAAGACTTTTAATATGTTTGTGTTATTTAAATTCCATATTCTATTGTCTTAAACGATAAAAATAAATGATACATAGAACTCATAAAACTAATATTTCAGCCTTACTATTTCCAATATTGTGCTAGGTACTATAATGGGTACAGCAATATTCATTTATAGAATGGCGGGGTGGGCAGAGAAAGAGAGAGAGAGAGAAAAGAAAGAGATACTGAGAATTGAATGAAATAGATTTTACTCAAATGAATACTAGCTTGGAAAAGAACATGATCTTCACAGAGAGGTAAGCATGTTATTTTTATTTGGATATTTTATGATATATTTTAATGAGGGGGTACTATTTTAAGACACTAAATTACAAAATAAACTCAGCAAATATGCTGGTAAAATGAAAGTAAAAAATATCCTTGCGTCTAAGATTAAGAGGACTCTGCATTATCAAGTCAAATTTTGTAGGCTTGTGTTAGTCATCCAAAGGGGTGCCTTAACAAATATACCAATAATTGGTTTTTATAAAGGTTATTTATTTGGGGTAGATGCTTACAGCTACCAGGCCGCAAAGCATAAGTTCTTCCCTCACCAAAGTACATTGTCATGTGTTGGAGCAAGACAGCTGCCGATGTTTGCCAGGATCAGGCTTCTTGGTTTCCCAGGTCTGCGTTTCTCTCCGGGCTTAGTTCCTCTGGTTCCTCCACAAGGTCAGCTGTAGACTATCAGGCTAACGGCTTACTTTTCTACTCCTGGGGCGTCCTCTCCAACATCAGAACTGCTTCTCAAAAACTGCTTCTCAAATCTGCTCCCTCTGTCTTTCGCCTTGCCTTTTATAGTTGAGACCACACCCACCAAGGGGTGGGGCTCAACACCCTACTGACATGGCCCAGTCAATGCCCTAATCATAACCCAGTCATGCCCAGATGAACAGATCAGTTTACAAGCATGATTCAATTTATATTTTTGGAATTCATAATTACATAAAACTGCCAAACCATTATAGCTGGGTATATGTACACACAGTAATCATAAAATATTTCAAAACTCAATTAATGTTAATTGGGACATAGCAATATTATGAATATCAGTTTCCTATATTCCAACAATATTCTGCCATTACCTGCTTTTATGTATGGGATGGTTTAGCCATCTTATACTTTTTTTTGTAGACACTCACATATTCTTCACATGATCTAATTACTGGATGTCTAAAATAAATGCAAATTGGGCATTTAGCACTTATCTACAAGAGACAATTCTTATGATTCTTAGTTGTAGGACTGATGTCCAAAATTCAAGAATACCTAGAGTCATCTAAAGGCTCTCAAATGGTGATTGGTGAGGGGTTTTTGTTTGTTTGTTTGTTTTCTGGTTTGTTTTTTAGTATTTTTTAAACAAATCAATTTTATTGATACATATTAATAAAGTATACAGTTTATCCAAAGTGTACAATCAATGTTATTTGCTATAATCACATAGTTGTGTTTTCATCACTTCAATAATTATTAAAGCATTTTCATTATTTCAATAATAATAATAAACAAAATCAGACAAACAAGAAAATTCCTCACCTTTCAATCTCTAGTTTTCCCCTGTTATACATAGCTGCTATTTCTGGCTATTCTTGCACAATTATTTATTTGTTTATTAAGCAGTTTTACTGAGATATAGTCACATACCATATGATCTATCCAAAGTGTATCATCAATGACTTTTAGTAAAATGTTGTACATTCATCATTGGTGAGGGGGTTTTGATACCAATGGGTGAGACCAAAAGTAAAAAAATGGTATTCACGTTCATATCCCAAAGCTCTTCTCTGATTGTGATTTGAAATGTGATCTAGATTGTCATAGTTATGGGAGGGAGTTAAACTAAGAGGGACTTTCTCAATGTGAGCAAGGGCATAGTCTATATAAGCCTTATTGATGTTTACCCCCAGAAAAATCACTTGAGACATTGCCTGCTTACATAGTTTCAATGAGTCTTATGAGAGCAGTTATTTTTCCCAAGTTAATCCTAGATGAGTGGGTTTCTGTCTTCTTTAACTCGCTCCAGGAGTTTGACTCACCATACCTATTATAATATGATATGGTAGGGGAAAGGAGAAAGGGCATTCTGGTGGCAAGAACTGTCTGGAGTAAGGGAGAATGGTGCAGAGATATTAATTAGAGCATCAGTGTCATATTCTCTTAAAATGATGAGTGATTCAGGAGGTAGTCCAAGACAAGACTGCAGATTTGGGAGAAATTTCAGATTTACAATCCTCAGGAAACTTCCTTACCCATAACATGTGAAAATTGGATTAATAATTCAAGGCTCCCTAATGTTCTCACATTTTCTGAGTCTGGGTGTTACTTGCAAGACATTAGGTGTCATGGAAATACCAAACATCGGACCTAGAAAGCGTAGTAACGGGACACAGGCAATAACTGAGCAGAAGATTCATTTGTCTCAATGACTTCCCTGAATCTAATTTCCTTTCAGTTAATCCAAGGTTTAAGTATACATTGTCCTACTCTTTCAGGCCACAGCCCTGAATCCGGGAATCTGAGGACCTGTGTAATGTCTCGAGCCACCACTCTGATGTTCTGGTCCTCTTTTCTCGCCAGAGTTCATGTAAATTCGTTGATATTTATTCACTCCTGTGGAACAATATGAAATAACCAACAATCTTCATCTTCCTTTGGTGTCAGCGTTTTCTGATGTTGGGAGAGTGAAGGAGGCCAGAGATCTTCCAAAAATATTCTCCTCAGGCAATCTGCCTATTGCTCCAAGTGAGATTTCTTGACATTTCCTGCTCAGAGAGGTAGTTCTTTTTGGTAGGAACCAGAAGCATGTTCTGGCAGTTGTGGTTCCCTACTTCCCTCCCAAGGTATGGTGGCAGTCTTATCGCCCCCAAGAAGGCATGCGTGGTGCGGCAGCGGAAGCTCAAGAGGGACTTGGGGGTCAGAACCCAGAAGAAGATCAAGCATGGCATGGTGATTGAAAGCCAGCAACAGTCTGCCCAAGAAGCTGGCGCAGCTGAGGGCCCTGGTGGCCAAGGAAGAGGCAGCCTCTTCCAGCAAGGCGCCCTCTTAAAGACGCAGCCGCTGGCACTGGCGCTGGGTCTGTGCTGGTGACCCCACGAACTGCACTGTTGGGTGGAGGAGCCTGCTTCCATGGCTAAATATGTTCTCCTCAGGCAGACAAAGTAACTTCCGAGCTCCTCTTTGCAACATTAGTGGTGGCAGTTCCTTAGACAGCTACTTACAGCAAATCTAATGAATGGCAACAATGGCCATGTATAAACTGTCAGCCATTTTTGTAAGTTTCCCCTCTTACCTCCTCAAATTGCACCAGAGTTGTTCTGGAACTAGAAAATTCTGTGTGAAACCCATGGGGCCAGCTCTAGAGGACAACACTCAGTAAGATCTATATTAAGCCATCTAGTGAAAAATCTCACCTGGAGACCTACCTAAGTAAAAGAACAGTTTTATGTGTGCAAGACCTTTAATTGTAATACTATAAACGTTAACCCCAAGGAAAAGCACAAGTCCATTTATACTCCCTCAGTTAGGTGATTTCTTCTCTGAAACCAAGGTTCTCCCATGAATGAGCACAGTAAAGAGCCCACACCTCCCTTTGTCCTACTCCCCTGCCAAGTCCAAGGGACTAAAACCAAAGCGTTCCCTTGGTTTATTTTCACATAGGCAGGGATGTTTATGCAAAGAGAGAATCTGAATTAGCTTAGATATTCTACAATTCCCCAAGAAATGCATAGAAATTAGATTAAGAGTGTGGTAGGAAATAGGCAGGACAAATGTTATCATTCTCACTTTGTAAATGAGAAATTTCAGGCATAGAAACATCAAGCACACTGCCCCAAACTTCTTGTATAGCTAGACTAGAACTTAGTCCTTACTCCAAATCCAGGATGAATTTTAGCATATAGTTTGCACCACCTGGGCATCTTGAAACTAAGATGCAGCATGTGATTTAAACAACTGAAGAATATTTATGAATGAAATAATTGTTCAGAGTAACACCAAGAAAGTCCAGTTATTAGTTAAAGGGACATTCAGATATGGTTGCTCTATTATTTTGGATATTTTCATTGTTTTATATATGCTTATATAGACAGTATAAATTTAATTATTCATAGATATTCTTTTTTTTTTTTGATGTTGCTATTTTTTATATATGTGTAGCCTTTGACCTCTGAAAACCCAGAGGAACAAAAAGTTATGTTCACACACTACAGGTAAACAATAACAAGAAAAAAACAAAAAAGGCAGTGTGTCTGAGCTTTTGGAATTATTATTGACTCCAATGACCAAGAATCTCCAAGCAACAAGGAATACAGGCTCACTATTCCCCTTACAGTAATATAAGCTAATATCAATGGAGTGCTCACTACTTGCCAATAATGTTGTGAAACCCATCACACATCATATTTAATCCTCTGACAGATTCTATCAGTTAGATGTGATTATTGTTATTATTACATTTTATAAGTGAGAAAATGGAAGTTTAGAAACGTTAAATAACCAGTCCAGGGGCTGGCTGTAGCTCAATTGGTAGGGCGCTGGTTTACCACGTGGGAGGCCCCGGGTTCGGTGATATTTAATTTCTTTCTAATGTTGGAAAAAGAAGTTTTAAATAGAGGGAAAAAGAGAAGCTCATATCAGAGAGCCTCCTTGAGCGGGCAGACCGCCTTGAGAAGGCAAGCCACCAGGGCAGGGCAAAGCCGCCACGGGCAGGGCAAAGCCGCCACGGGCAGGGCATGGCCCCGCGCTGCAACAGGGGTGGGGGGGAGACAAGCAGACACAGAAGAATGCAAAAATCAACACACCAAGAACAAGCAGAAAGGGAATAAATAAATAAATAAATAATCAGTCCAAGGTTGACTAATTGGTGAGTGGTGGAGATGCAATTGGAACCAGGTCTCTCTTTCATCTCAAACTCCACACACTTTTCATTGACTTTCTCAAGTAGAATGCGAATTGGTCATTTCAACAGATGCAGAAAAAGCATATGAATCCAATGCCTTTTCACCATAAAGCAACCAATAAACTAGGAATAGAAAGGAACTTCCTAAACCTGACAAAGGACATCTATGACAAACCTGGGACTAATAAAAAATTTAATGGCAAAAGACCTGATACTTTCTTCCCCATGATTAGGAACAAGACAGGATGTCCACTCTTACCACTTCTATTCAACATTGTCCTGGGGGTTCTAGCCAGGCAATTAGACAAGAAAAAGAAAGAAAAGGCACCCAGATTAGAAGGGAAATAGTAAAACAACCTCTATTCGCAGTTGAGATGATCTTATATTTACAAAATCCTATGAAATCCTTTAGGAAACTACTAGAACTAATAAATGAGTTCAGCAAAGTTGCGGTATAGAAGACTAATATACAAATCATTTGTATCTATACACTTGCATTGAATAATCCAAAAATGAAATTAAGAAAGAATTCACAAAAGCATTTAAAAGAATAAATTATTAAGGAATATATTTAACAAAAGAAAGGCAAAACTTATATTCTGAAACTTACAAGACATTGTTGAAAAAAATTAAAGTTCTAAATAGATGGGGAAATATTGCATATTCATGTATTAGAATGATTATCATTATTAACACAGCAATATTCCCCAAATTGATCTACACATTCAATGCAATCCCTATCAGAATACCAGCTGACCTCTTTGAAGAAATTGACAAGCTGATTCTAAAATGTATATGGAATTGCAAGGGAGCCAAACCTATCCTGAAAAAGAACAAAGTAGGAGGACTCACACTCTCGTATTTCAAAACTTTCTACAAAAAAAAAAAAAAATTAGTCATCAAGACAATGTGGTATTAACACAAGGATAGATACATAGATGGAATAAAATAGAATTGAGAGCCTGGAATAAACCCATGCTTATTTTATGGTCAAATTAATTTTGACAAAGATGCCAAGACTATGGGGAAAGAATTGCTTTTTCAAAAAGTTGTGCTGGGACAACTGAATAGCCATATGAAATAGAATGTCCTGGGACTTTTACCTTATACCATATACAAAAATTAACAAAATGGATTAAAGACCATAAGAACAGAAATCATAAAACTCTTAGAAGCAAACACAGGGGGAAATCTTCATGACCTTGGATTTGGCAGTGATTTCCCAATAGGAACATGAAAAGATGCTCATTATCATTAGTCATCAAAGAAATGCAGATCAAAACCACAATGAGATACCACTTCCTACCCACTAGAAAGATTAGAATTTAAAAATCAGATAAGTATTGATGAGGATGTGGAGAGGTGAGAAAAATTCTGATTTAAATTCTGGTAGGAATTTAAATGGTGCATCCTCTACGGAAAACAGTCTGGCAGTTCCTGAAATGATTATGCATAAAGTTGCTATATGGCCTGCCTTGGTATATATCCAAGAGAAATGAAAACATATGTCCAACAGAAATGTGTACACGAATGTTCATAGTGACACTATTCTTGATAGCCAAAAGATAGAAACAACCCAAATGCCCATCAACAGACAGATGGATAAGCAAAACATAGTATATGCATACAATGGCCATAAAAGGGAATGAAGCATTTATACATGCTGCAACTTGGCTTAGCCTTGAAAACATTATACTAAATGAAAGAATTCACTCACAAAGGACCACACCATATATGATTCCATTTTGTAAAAGTTCAGAATAGGGAAATCAATATAGACAAAAAGTAGGAGAGTAGTGGCTTAGTGGTGGGGATGTGGGGGATAGAGAGTGATGGATAAAAGGTATGGAGTTTCTTTTAGAGGTGATGAAAAATTCTAAAAGAGACCTTGGTGACATTTGCACATAATTGTGAATATACTAAAAACCATTTATTAAATGTACACTTTAAATGGGTGAGTTGCGTGGCATGACCTAGCTCAAAGAATAAAGTCAAGTCACAATTGCCCTAATCCAGGTATACTGAGGTCAAGGATGCTTTGACGTCAAATTGCTTGTCTCAAATTCAGATAGAGTTGATCCTAGTGTCTGTGGTAAGGATGAGTCTGCAAGTTAGCTCCAGCCAAAGAGAAAATATTTGTGTATCCAGGGAGTTGGGTCAGGAAAGCCAGTATAGAACTAGAGAAGAAAAATGCCTTAAAAACTTTTATCTGAAAGAGGTTTCACACGTGTCTGGAATCAGACATGTTTACAATTGTATGTACTGTCAGAGCTGAAAGTTCTCTTTAGTGAACTTTCAAATTATATACTGAATTTTATTTTTTACAGATTACATGTTAATTCATGATCATAAACATAAAAAAAAACTTTGTTGGATGATCTACCTTTGAAACTGAGCAGTAGATTTTTATTAATAACCTAGTATTATAATAAGCATATAATAAAATGGTAATTATTTTCTTAGTAACCTAAATGTTACCAGGAAATTCAGCAGTTTGCTATTTTACTCAGCAGGGTAGCACAGACTATAGTAAACAGAAGAACAGGAAGAGAGACGTGTGTATTCATTAAGGGGGCAGACGTTTCCTCAGTTATTAACACAATCAAGAAGGAAACAAAATTCATGAGACAAAGGAATGGTGAGGAAAGCAAGTGTCTGAGCTGAGCATTATGCTGTGCTGAACTAAATAAGGAAAAATAACCGTATGCAGCATATCTCCTTCTGAGGACCCACCCCTTCTCATTTTAGACCCTCCTTTTACTGGTTCTTCCCTACTCCTATATTACAATGTTTACTGTTCTCCCAAACCCAATCTCCAGTTGTATAAATCTCCTTTTTGCCTGTCTCCGCAAATCTGTGTCGTTGGTTTGTGTGTTTCATTTTCTAAGTATAAGCCCTACTTCTGGACTTTTCCTACATGTCTTCAAGCTCCTGAAATTTTTACCTCTCCTATGTGCCATGCTGCTACTTGATACATGGTTAACTCAGCTGATATTTAATTTCTTTCTAATGCTGGAAAAAGAAGTTTTAAATAGAGGGAAAAAGAGAGGCTCATATCAGAGAACCAAAGAATTTTTCAAAATATACCAGCTGGCCTAGGAAAGAAGTGGTTTTGTTCTATTACACTGCTGATTGAGTACAACTCTGGAGGAGATGATAATAAAGTGAGAATAAGAATTCTTAGGGTAAGCAGGAATAGAATGGTAAGATCACCTACATCCATTTATTCATTTTAAATATGAGGAAACAAAAGTTCAAAAAGACATTGAGGAGTGGAAGTGGTTGAGTGCCTGGTTCCCATGTACGAGGTCCCAGGTTCGATCCCTGGTACCTCCCCTCCTAAAAATAAAACAAACAAACAAAAAAGCCAACTCTCATTGGGGAGCAGATGTAGCTCCGTGGTTGAGCACCTGCTTCCCATGTATGAGGTCCTGGGTTCAATTCCTAGTACCACCTAAATAAAACAACATTGATTTTCCAAAGACATATTACTATTTGTTGGGTAACGGTACTATTCATCTTAGTTTATATATTTAGATTGTAACAAAGGACTTCAGTTTTATTGACATACACAATCTGTATAATATAGAATCTCTAGAGCAATGTCAGAAGAATGGGGGATATAGAGTGCCCGGTCACAATGCTTATAACATTGACTGAGATGTTTTATGATAAATTACGTCAGGTACTCTAGAGTTAAACAAATTTTACCCCTCCAAAATTCTTAAGAATATTCCCAATGAACATGGGGTAAAGATTTCAGCAATAAAACAAAAACCATAATAAAACCACATGTACACATGCACTTAGTGAGACTTCCAACAAAGAGCAAAGTGGAGAGGGTTATGGTTCTATTTTTAGCTTCTTCATTTATTAGCTGAATACTTATAAAATATTTTGAGTGTCAGTTTTTCATTCTGTGAAATACTCATAATAAATTTGCCTATGACCATCATTGTGAGGATCATTTAAATTCACTCATTCAACTAAGATTTACTAAGCACCAATTTGGGCGGGAACATTTTCTAGGTGCTAAGAATATAGCCGTCAACAAGTCAGAAATGATCCCTGCTCTTGCAGAGAGCTCATAATCCTCTGTGCATATGTACATGTGTGTGCTGGAACAAGGAGGAGATAAAATAAAGATATAAACAGATAAATAAGCAAGAAAATTTCAGAGAGCTGTAGGTGCCAAGAAGAACATAAAATAGGAGGTGTAATAGAGAAGGAGGAGCAGGTGGTTCATTAATTTAGATGGAGTAGTCAGATGGAAGGTCGCACTTGACCTGATACTTGAATGACAGGTTTCTATCAGTAAAATAGATAGACAGATGGAAGGTAGATTAGTTTTGTGTAGTTCTATGTGGTTCTCTGGGTAGACAGTCATATAATCTGCAAAGAATGAGAATAATAATCATTCTAGGCATGTGTAATAATCATTTTAGGAATAAATAAATGAAAACCTTAGTGGTTTTCTTTTAGTAAGGCAATGTAAAAACTGGATAAAAGAGTACAAGTAAAGGACGCTTACCTGTCACTGATTTCTCCTGTTTTCATTCTTAACTCACACTATGTTTGATTTAGAGAGAGAGATCCGAAAATTTAAAAATACATCAGTCATTCTTTAACTTCTTAATTCCAAATTAATTGTGTTATCCAGTCAAGTGTGATAAATTGGGCACTATATAAGCTTATTTCTTTTAGTAAGTATTTTATGTAGCCTAGCAACACCACACTCTACAGAAACACAACATTTAACTCGATTTTTGTAACTGAAAGCAGGATGGCTATTTCTAGCTAGCATCAGTGTAAGCATAGACACACGAACACACAGGCGTGCACATGCGCAAACACTTGCAAAACTGTGTTCATGTAATTCAAATTACCAAATACAGTGATAGAACTTAAGAGAAATACAAGGAAAGCTACAGGTCATTTCTGGTTGTCTGGGTTAATTTATTTTGCTTGGTATACAGGAGAGAAAGAAACACTAACTTCCTATGTCAAAACATAGCTTGCACATACTTCCTGTGAAATTATTTTTGTCAGAATAATATTAGTTCCTTGGAGGGAGTATAAATGAGTACAACCGCTTTGGAAAATTGTTTGGCATTATTTCCTAAACCTAAACATATGCCTAATTCAGCAATTCTATTCCTAAGTGTATAATCAATAAATATGAGTTAATATGCCCACTGAAAGTCATGCACAAGAATATGCATAGCCGTTTTATTCATAACAGTCAAAATCTGAAAACAATTAAATGACTATCCACTGGAAAATGGATACATAATTTGTAGGATATTTTTACCAAAGAACATCACAAAGGAATTAAAAAACAATTGCTGTTACATTCAAATATATATATTGATCTAAAAATTTTTATGTGGAGCAAAAGATGCCAGACCAAAAGTGTATATCCTTTCTTCCATTTATATGAATTTCAAAAACAGGCAAAATTATTGCTGACATAGAAATAAGAACAGTAGTGATGGGTATTGACAAGGAAGGTATTTAAGGGCAAGTTGATTTTGATGATGGTTACATATGTAAAACTTTATTGAATATTTGAGATAATCAATATGTTAAAACCATTAAAATAAAAATTAAAAAGGAATGTAGATTGCATATTCTAAGAGTTCATACCAACCATGAAATTCTAAGATTCACTATTAGAGAGAATAATATATGTGTCCTGGGAATTATATGTTAAGTAAAATAAAGAAAAAATACTAAGATTCCTTGGAAGATAAAACATACCATTAATAATGGAAATTATTCTAGCTATTATGTATATTATATGTATATATGAGAGAGAGACAGACAGAGAGAGAGAGAGAATAAGAATGAAGAGCACTTTGGTATAAGGAATGGCATATTCGTGACCGCATACAAATATTTTTGTGGATATATAGTCAAGAATTAATCAATATTATAATACCTAAAATAATTCAATACCATAGGAATAGAAATGACTTCATTGTGCATTGTTGAAGGCACATGGCAAGTTTTAACAGAGCCAACTAGCATTTTCTTATCAACATTCAGTTTTTAATATTTTTAAATGATCTTTTACATGATTGCTTCTTCCTGAAGCCGGTGATATTTATTATTCATTGGAGCTGGAGATCAATCTAATATATTTTCCATAGGAAATATATATATGATCCCCCTCTTAATAATGAAATGGCGATCAATAAGTAAGCAACTGTGTTTGGTCTTTTTCATAAGAAATACCATATGAAAGAGGTAATAATCTGTTGCTGGAAAGGAGTCAGGAGCTTGGGTTGAGATTCTGCCTCCTTTGCAGACTATAGTTAATAAACATCATAAAACCATGCATTTTTCCCACATATCACCTTAGAAGCACTTGAAGAAAGAGAAATGATTAAGGATTGTGCTAAATTATGCATGCAATAAACCATGATTACATTTTCTTTCTTAAGAAGAACTATATAATAGAATGAGAAAATGTTTGAACACCCACCCCGTAGCCAGAACTATATTGAAATACCATAATGGATACAATAAATTAAGTGGCTATTTTCAAACAAATAACATGTTTGAAAAATCTTGATCTATTTGCAGTAACTAGACTTGAATTATATGTTATGATTCGCGTTCTTTCTCCTCTATTCCAAGCAAACTGATTATCAAATGCTTCTCTGAAAAAGTCCAGCTTTCACCCACTGCAGGACCTCAGTCAGCACACCCTGTTCTCTGTGTGGAATGCTTTGCCCCCAGACTTTTACTTGATATTCAGGACTTCTGTCAAATATCAACTCCTCAGAGGTACTTCCCAAATGCTTTGTTGAAATGAATGCTTCCTAAATTTTAATATGTACATGGATCACTTAGGACTTTATGTAAAATGTCTATTCTGGTTCATTAGGTTTTGGGGCGAGGGTCCAGCTTCTAACAAGGTCATAGTCGATGCCTACCTTCTCTGGAGCACAATTAAAACAGCAAAGAATTAAAATATTCCTTTTCCCATTACTCTCTATTCTTTTATCTTGCTGTATTTTTCTCCACAGCACTTGTAATCTCATATATTTATAAATTTAGCAAATAATTAATTATTTTAGTTAGACATATGCTTGCCTGTTGTCTTTCACCTTCAGTATTATGAATATGAAGTATTATGAGTATTACATGTGTTACTCACCCCTGTGTTCTAAGCACTTAGAACCCTACCTGGCACTCAGAAGGTGCTGAAAACCATTTGTTGAATGAGTGAATGACATGTCATTTATTTGTTTTGTTTGTTTGTTCTAGGGATGGACATCAGGTGCAAATAGTTGAGAAAACTGTATTTCATGTCACAATATCATTGGGTTTATTTCATTTCCCCAATTTTTGGATCCCCTTCCCATTTCAGACAAGAACACAGCCCTCTCAGCTGAAGGCTACAATATTATCCCAGGAGGGGAAGGATATCAGCATTTCTCATTCTTCCCTCACATACCTGTTGCAGAAGCTGAGCTCTCTCTAGGTGAGGATAGCCAAGAGTTTAGGGGCTTTCTCATTCTGCCCATCCCCCATCCCTGAGGCAGAAACTCTGTACTGGGTGCAGCATGCTGAGAATAGTGAGGAACCAATTGCTCTCAACCAGTGCATTTGTAACACTAATTCATAAGACTGTGTTCCAAGCCAGAAATAGCAAGCAGAGACAGTCAGAGGCTACACCTGCTCTACTCCCAGCACAGACTGCACGAGGGTAACTCAGGAGAGGCCTGCCACTTCCTGTCCCGCCCATTGATTGAAATGAAAAATTCAATAGAAGCACAACATATTTGAATTGATAGAATAAAGAACCCATGAATTTGGAGTTATAACAATAGAGGTTATATAGCCCAAAGAACAAAGAGGAAAAGATTCAAAGAAAATGAACAAGGCCTCAGAAAAATGTGGGGCACCGTTAAGCACACCAATAAATACATAATGGGATTGTGGTGGATTGAGTTGTGTACCCCTGTTTTGACATGCTTTTGGAGCACAATTAAAACAGCAAAGAACTAAAATATTCCTTATCTGCATTCTGATAGGTGTTGACCCACTGTAAATAATATCTCTTGAAGATATTACTTCAAATAAGGGTGGCCCAACTGAATCAGGTCAGTCTTTTATCCAGGTTACTGGAGTATCCTCTATAAGCAGTATGAAATTCAGACAGAGAGATTAAGCCAGGGGGAAAAGCCAGAAGTCAACAGAAGTCCAGAGGAGAAAGAAGAAAACATCACCATGTGCATGGCCATGTGACAAAAAAAGCCAAGGACCAAGGATCACCCACAGCCAGCCCCAAGATGCCACAGTCTTCAGGGAGAAAGCATTGCCTTGGCAATACCTCAATTTTGGACTTTTCCTGCCCTTAAAACCGTGAGCCAATATATACTGGTTGTTAATCCAACCCATTGTATGTTATTAATTTTAGTAGGTAGGAAACTTACACAGTCTTTGGTACCAGAAAGTGGGGCACTGCTATGACAAAGACCTAAAAATGTGGAAATGGCTTTGGAGTTGGGTAAAGAGTAAAGGATGGAAAAATTGTGATGTGCTTGCTAGAAAAGCCTAGACTGTCTTGATGAGATTGCTGGTAGAAATGTGGATGTTAAAGGTATTTCCAATGAGATTAGAAGAAAATGATGAATTTGTTATGGAAACTAGAGGAAAGGCTGTCCTTGTTATAAAATGGCAGAGAACTTGGAAAAATTGTGTTCTGATGGTGAATGGAAGGCAGAACTTGAAAGCAAAACCTTGTAGCTTGAAGTATAGCCTGATTTCTTTTTGCAGCCTATAGTGAAATGTGAGAGGAAAGTAAAGAATTGAGAATTAGACTCATAAACATAAAGGAATTAGAAATCAATGATTTGGAATATCCATATAGTGTGCTCTGAGAGAAGGGCCAGAAGCAAGCAGCTAATCAGGGCACCTCTGTGCTTCCAGGAAGTGACTCCCCAGAGATCAGTGCTCTGCATGAGGGTTTAACTGAACAAACTTTTGCTAAGGAGAATAGGTATATGACTCGTGGATCTAGTCAGCCATTTCAGTGGAAGTCAGGATTGAAATGCAGTTATCCAGGAAGGATCTGTGGAAAGATTTCTGTCTATGGTTTGGACTCCTTAAACTGCATGCAAAGCTGAAAGGATTTTTGCAAAATTTATATGAGCTGAACTACTGCCATCCTGGAACGAAAGGGACAGAGAAAGGATGAATTGAAGGGGGGCTGTATTCAAAGGAAAAACTTTGGAAGTAAAGGTCTG
>PVKH010017214.1:0-15480 GCA_004027955.1 Chaetophractus vellerosus | reverse complement strand
TGTAACAAATGAACCACACTAAAGCCAGGTGCTAATAATAGGGTAGTTCATAGGATTTTCCTGTAAACCAACAACTTCCCTAACAAAATAATGTAATGAGAAGAATGTGATTCCGAGTATATTTTGAAGATAATTCCAGCAAGATTAGCTAATGAGAATGTCAAACAACAGTTAGGCTTGAGCAAGTTATAATTTTCAGAAACTTTTAAGGCCACAAGAAAAGCATATTGAAAGGGACTGGAAATCTAGAATTCAATTTTAGGTATCTCAAGTTTGAGATGTCAAATAAGCCTAAGAGTGGAGATGTGTGATAGAATTTTAAATATACAAGACTGGAATTTATTGTCAAGAACTAACTTAAATTATACATTTGGGAATAATCAATGTGTCATGTACTTTATAAATGCCTACATATATTCCCTAATTGAAAGTAATTTAATGTTCATTAGATCCCCAAATCGTTCCTCAGTATAATGCCTTTTTAAAAAATATATGAGTAAAATGAGGATTAAAGAAGTGAAAATCTAGAAACAATTAGGTATAGCTGGCTGCAAAGCTCATATGTGTACTGTTTATACTTTCATTACTCATGTTTTCAAGGTGATTTTATTATTCTTAAACACACTTGGCAAGTAAATCTCAATTTATAAATATTATAGAAAATCTGATACATAAATATTTTTAAATTTCAGCTCAGAAATCAATAGGAAAATAAAAAATAACATTGAGAGAAATATAGGAAATAAATATCTTAGGGAAGTCTAAGATATATTTTATGAATTCTTTTGTAATGTTTTATTTCCCATGGAGATATAAAGTTACCTTCTTTATAATGTTACCTTCTTTTTTACCTCTCACATCAATTCATATCTGGGGCAATAATATATGAATCAGTTAGCTAATGAATAATGCTCAGTATACTAATAATATTGTGAGCATGTATTAATGAGAAGAATCAAATTATATTAGGGTCAATCTCTCCCTTTTACTTTCATTTATACTGTATTAAAAATGAACCCTATATTACTGAGTAACACCTTTGGAACCAGAATGGCTGAATAAACCTATTCAAATACAATGTGTCTCATACCTGGTATGTAATTGAGCTAAAATGGAGATGCAATATAGTTTCATCTTCATATTTTACTAATGCAAACCATGGTCTTAACGACTATTGAATATCACAAGCCATTCTTTTCAAAGGAGTTATGAGAACAAATACCGGTTTATCACCATTTGTTTTGACAAGTAATGATATCAAAATAATAAAACATCAACAGATGCAAAATTGAAAATGTACAGGAGCAGATAACAGTCACTTCTTTAAATTAAGTAAACCTAGCTAGCTTCATGGAAAAATCCCTACTGTGTCCTAATATTTCTCCTTTCACAAGTCATCAGTAAAAATTTATTCATGGCCCACCTGCATTGAGCATAAGGCCTTCAGTAACCTTCAGAAGAGACTGTCAAGTGGATTTAGTGACAGCAGTGAAATTCACAAAGAGGGCGCCTCCCCCCCCAAAAAATAGTTAAAATTGAGCTTCTACTTGTGCAAAATGATGAAATGCTAGCAATTCATTGAGGAAAAAACTGCACTCAAGTATTTATTTCTGCCACTCTCACTCAAAATATTACCCGTGTTGAGATTTTTTAAAATTAATTACTTCTTTTCCCGAGTCTCATTAAATATACATCTCCGTCACTGCCTCCTTTCATCCCTTCATTCCTTCCTTCCTACGCTCCTAACCGTCCTCTCTCCTTCCCTCTCTCTATTTCTTTATTGCAGGAGTAGAACATAAAAGTTGCACATTATATAGCAAATTAAGAATGTAACAAGTTATTATAATTGCTCAAAAATACTTAATGGGCTGTCTGGAAATTCCAATAATAAAAATGAGATGACTGCCTCTCAGTCAAAGTTAGTACATATTGCTATAAATATTGATGAAAATGAAAAGAAATAATTATAATTCACTACATTGCAAATAAATAAGTTTCTAGGGTGAAAAAAGAAGGTAGTTTTTTTAACTGAATCCTGTGGAAGTTAGCTATAGAATTGTAGCTAAAATGATAAAATTATAAAGTGAGAATTTTGTGTTTAGATGATCTTTAAAGTAAGCTTTATTGCATTGTTATTGGAAATTTCATGTTATATAGCTACATTATCTGTAAGATTAAAAAATTAGCTATCTGAACTTTCTATTTCCATTCATTTATTCATCATATACATAATCTGGTTCACTGAGATACAATATTCTCAAGATATATCTGCCATCCATCTCTCTCACAAGTTCCTGAGATGGAAAGGGTTATTAATGAATATGGAGAGTTTCGGTTAATCAGATAAAAAATAAATACATATTTATTGGAAAATTTGAATAGGCAGAAAATTCCTATTCTGACTCATAGAATGGACAAATCTCATAACTAAAGAAAAGAAAAGAAATAGTAGCAAAGTCAAATTTTATTATTAAAAAACATTTATTCGTGGACTTTTCTCTATATAAGAAACCTAAAATAATGTGATTATATGACAAAATTGATTGAGAGGTTCTTAACTCTTTCTCAAAAATATTTAAATAGCTTTAATAGACAATATATTAATGCTATAAATCTTGATGACTGTGTTGTGACTGATACAGTTATAATATGAATAGTTATAATATACCTACTATTGCCTGGTACTTCTTTAAGTCTGGGCATACAGCACATGAACAAAACATTCATGTGCATATGTATACATATAATTTCTAGATAAAAGGACTGGAAGGATAAATACCACATTCTGGGTCAGATTATCCTTTGTGATGGGGCATGTCCTATGCATTGTAGGATGTTGAAGAGCATCTCTGACTTTTACTAACTAGGGGCCAGTAGCAGCCACCCCCATCTAGTTTGGCCAACCAAAATTGTCTCTATATATTTCCAAAGGTCCTCTGGAGGACACAGTCTTCCCCAGTTGAAAACCAGTTATATATACAAACTATTGGTAACAACTTATTTATGGAAAGGAGTGTCCTATGTAGAGAGAGGAGGAAGTCAAATAGCCTTTTTAAGCACACAATTCTATTAACTACTTTGACTCTTTGACTATTACTTTAAGATTATTTTCAAGTATAACTCATGTAATGTTTGAAAATTACCACCGAAAATATGGACAAGCATTTAAAATGTGAAAGGTTAAATAAACACACAAAATTACATTTTATGCAAATTTATACATAATTCATTCTGCTTGCATAAACACATAGGAGAATACTTAAAAAAAATACATACTCTTATGTGTAACATTGATTCTTCTTAAAATTCAATTACAAATGAAGGCAAAAATCTTCCTATAGTGTACCGTGTTGCAAAATTATGTGGGATTATAATATTTTTGTCTTTCCCTAAAAGAGGTAGGAAAATGCCAGGAACAGAGACAAAAGTCTACCAGCACAAAATTGAGCCTAGTTTTAAATTTTGAGAAAATCTTGTTAACACTGTCTTTTTATGACTTCACCAACATTGATTCCCTAAGAAATGCAGAGGCAATGGAGTATGACTCTTCTTTATACAGGCCAAATGTGTGAAAGGGTGAAGGAGAAGAACAAAAGATCTCTTTCCTTCTGTTTCCCTGAGAATATTTTAAGGCCAGAAGGTAAAGGTTTCTAAATTACTTATTTTAAATAATTTACTTTTAATTTAAAATGATCTATAATAATGCACATTAAAATTCATTTGTGGGATGGCAGGGTGTTTAAATTAATTGATCACCTAATATTCCCAACTATTTCCAACATCTAAATTTATGATGTATTTCCATCATGGGAAATTTCTGTATCTCTTTTATTGGAACGGTGATTTAGGTATGGATGACCGAAAGTAAACTTTTCTTCTAGATAACTTGTTATATACACAATTGACTTAGATAGATCTTCAATTTTGAAATAAAGGCTAAGTTATATTTTGATAGTTAGAGTTGCTCTGTTTTTGTTATTTAGCTCTACTTTATCATAATAATGATGAGTCAAACAGAGAGAACATAAATGGATTAGGTAAAACGGAACCAGTGGTAATACAAAATTTGAATATAAATTCAAAATATTTATATTTCTCATTTTAGCTATAGAAAATACTTTATTATTGTAAGCAAAGATTTTCATATTATTGTAGATTCATTATCATTAAACAGGACCTAAAACAATGACCGGAAATATAATATGCTTTGTCTTCTAATATGTACCAATTCGGTCATCTTAAATTTGAGATACCTGTTAGACCTCATTTCATGATATCAAGAAACCAGTTTGGATCCTAGAGGAGAGTCTTGGCTGGAAACAGAAGTTGAATGTCTTAATATGTATAAATTTACATAAAATGTAATCAACTTTGGAAATTCCCAATCTATGATGTTTACAGTTTTCATTTGCTTATTTCTCTCTTTCAGAGGAATTTTTATCCACTTCAGAGAGAAAGTCAGGTGATATACTAAGTAAAAGGTGCTACTTAAGTCATTTTAACTCACTCATCCAATGTGTTCTCAACAGATGTTTGGGGATGAATTTGTGATCTAAATTTAAATTTTAATATGGGAAGTAGGCTTATGGAAATTTTATTATTGAGCATTAAATGTTACAGAAACAAGAAAGTGCATAACAAAAAAGAGTTGCTACCATATGGAAGTAGTCAAACTGCAATGTGTATTGGGGATACAAGTGCAAACTCTGATGTGAAACACTCCTGGTATAAACTCTGTCTCTCTAACTCAACATTTTTGTTTCTTGTGGCTAAACCACCTTTATCTCTTTACATCTTAATTTTACTCTGTGAATTATAGAGATAATATTAGTACTTATATGACAGGATTATGCTGAGGATTAAATGGGATAAAGCACTTAGAAGAGTAACCAGGACATATTAAAATTTCAAAACATATTAATTTTGGCTGGTATCAGTATTATTATCAGCATCGCCAGCATTATTGTGATCTCATCTGAATTCACTTTGTTTATGTTGTATTCTGTAATGACAATAGCCTAATGAATGTAATTCTCATGCTTCTTCAATATGTTTCCTGAGCTAACTGCAAAGGCACCAAACTCATTTTTGCTTTGCTGTTTTGGGGCATAGGGAGTGGAAAACATTATCCCCACTGATAATACACAAAGAGAGTAATATTTTGTTAGGCAAATGTATAATCTTGAATTCTGTTACTTAGGACTCCTGAATATCAGCTTGAAACTTGAACTACTACACTTTTCATAGAAATAAACATATTAATTATTTACATTATCATATTCATTTGGAAAAGGTGTATATTGTTATAGCAGTCAGAATAAGAGATGTTATTCTTCAATAATAAAAATCTCCAAATTGAAACGTAATGTCTTAACACAATTGAAATGAATTTCTTGTGCAAACTTCATGTCTATACCAGGCTGGAAGGTATTGGGTGAAGGAGTGGCTCTGCTCATTGTCGTCATTTAGGAATCTAGGCTTAAGAAGCAACCATAATCCAGATTCTGTAAACGATCATGGAATAAAGAAAGAAAGCTCTGAAAGGTCTTAATTCATCAATTAAATGCTCTAAATGTAAGTGAAATAGTCTACCCACTTAAAACACAGGTGTAGGAACTAGTCATATGGTTGCAAACGTCATGTGCAAAGAAGCCAGGGGGTGTAATTTTATTGTATGCTCAGAAGTCAGAGGGCTGGCAATATTTGAATGTTTGGTGAAGGCCATCTATTACTATTATGCCCTCCATGCCTCAAGATCTACTTTGGGCATTTTAATTCTTTTTTTTTTTTAAGATTTATTTTATTTTATTACATATCTCCCCTCCCCCCGTTGCGGCCACGCGCCGAGGCCGGTCACTGCGCAGGCGCGGCTTTCCCTGCTTGTGGGCAGCTTCTGCTTCCATTCACGGCCGGCTCTTGCTTCAGTTCGCGGGTGGCTTGCTGCGCTCCACTTGCGCGCGACCTGCCCTGCCCATGGCAGCTTTGCCCTGTCTGTGGCAGCTTTTTGTCCTGCCCACGGCGGCTCTGGCCCGCCCATGGCGGCTTGCCCTTCTCAAGGCGGTCTGCCCGCTAGGAGAGGTCCCCGGGAACCGAACCCGGGGCCTTCCATATGGTATACTGGCGCCCTATCCACTGGGCTATATGGCCGGCCCCTGTGCATTTTAATTCTAATGTCTTTACATCTATGGGGCATGGTAAATTATATACACATGCACACATATGATGAAATAAATATATTACTGTATAAAGATCAATGAACATCAGGCATATAGTAATAGAATCGCTATAAAAGCCTCAACCAAATAGTTACAACATTATTTTTATAAAATAAATGCAATGTTTTTATGACATATCATTTGTCATGAAGAAACATTAATTATTCCTAGAACAAGAAAGTGTAAACATTATTTGATGATAGATAACAAAGTGTCACTTGAAGAATTATCTGTTACCAGAAGGAATCTTTGTAATGTAAATTCATAAATTTGCAGCACTCCAACAGACTGTTAAACAATGATGGATGCTCTTGGAAATAAACCAATATTAGAAAATAAGATTATTGACTTAAAATGTTGAGCATTAATAATGTAAAAAGAAATGACATATGTATGCTTTGTAACAAATATTCCTATAATTGAGGCAATACTATTAAAGATACAAAGAAAATATTTATTTTTTAAAATCTTCATATTTCTCTTCTCTTAAGCCACACTGTTATGATTACTAAACTCATTCTAACTCTTGTAAAATTTTAATGAACATGGATAATTAACAATTTTGTGTTTCACACATAGATATTCTATAGGTTCTTTATTCGGTGATACAGAAATACCATCACTAAAGAAGAAAATCACGAAGAAATAAAAACAAGTAAGGAATTTTACATAAGAAATCTAAAATATATAAAGTATTAAGAGCAACTAAAAAGAAGCTCATATGTATTTTTCATGACTTTTCTCCAATTTCAAAAAATCATCAATATTTATGCTATATAGAGAAAGCAGAGGAAAGTTTGCACATTCCTCTAGGGTAAACAAGAGTGTATTGCCTCATAATATACAGAATGTTTATATATAGTCATAGATTCATAAAAACAAGAAAATAATTGAACAAATGCATTGTTTTCTTTTTAAAGTAGTAATTCTTTCTAAATTCTATTTCCATGTTTCTTTTAATGGTAATTAAATTATTTATATCTCTGCATTAAAGAGTTGAATGATGACAACTTGGACAAATTTGTTATTGTGGACTTTTCCACAAAGCAGCATTTTTAAATCTAGTTTAAATTACTAGTCTTCATTGGTGAAAAGTGTCAGTTGATTGTCATATCAATACATCAGGTAGGATTTAAGGGAAATGACTAAACTTACTCATTTTAGCCATCTTCTTAATGCATTGAAATAGTTTTTGTTTATGCATTATTAATACAATTCAAAGACCATAATTGAAAGAGAACAATGAGAATAGTGACATGACTTAAAATATTCTTAAATAAAATTAAAACATTTTAGAAGTTTAGTGTGCATATTTACCCATCAGCTATATTTAGGCTTTGTACTCACATACTTTATGTGCCTTCTTTGATTGCCTTAAAGGCCTCCATTTCTCTCTTTCTCAGTTTGTGACAGACTTGACAATGGTCTCAACAGAAATGCCACACTGCTGGGGTGAGGCTTCCTGAGGGGGCCTTCTAGGGGCTCAATAATGAGGCCCACAACTGTGAGAGAGTTGGTCACCTGTGGAATGAACCTTGATAGATGCATTCATGGGATGATAACAGCCCCAGGATTGCATTGAAGGCGCAGATTTCTCTTTCAAACCTTAAAGAGAAGTACCACGTGTGGAGTGAGCACACCTGACAAGAGAGTACTGGGCTTTTTCAGACTTCTTCTAAAACTCATCATGTGCCTTTACTTCATACCTTTCCACGCCTCACTTCCCCTCCTTTCATTATCCCACTACTCTAGGTTCATACTTACCAAATAAAATGCCAACACTTTAATCCTTGTCTCACAATTCGTTTTATAGAGGACCAGATTTATATTAATTTGGAACAGTACATGTGCAAAAGGAAAGAAAGAATGTTGAAATATTTAAAATCTAGATATGAAAATATATTAAGAAATTCTCATAAAATGGTAAGATATAGAGCCAAGGGGCTGAAAGATAAATCAATATGAAATTTAAAGTTCAGAAACATATTTAGTTATTTGTATGTGATTAGCACACAAATAAGGCATTCTTTAAAGAAGTAAATGACAGAAAGGATTGCTCCATTGGTATGTTGAGAAAATTAATTGATTACTAGGGAAAATACCTTGTGACAATTACAACACTGAGGAATAAATTATAGGGCATTGTTAAATCTAGGTAGTAATTAGCACTCCAAAAAGCCAAATAAGGTAGCATTTGTCATTTATGAAATTGAAAACATTAAATAACATTCCCCATATTGGAGAATGTGTAATAAATATGATATTCTGTTCTAGAAGTAAATATGGTAATACTTATACAACATCTTAAAGTATGGCCTACTCTTTGATCCAATGGTTCCACTTCAAACAAAAACATTTTATTTATTTATTTATTTTTTTTATTATACATCTCCCCCCTTTTTGCTTCTTCTTGCTGTGTTCATTTTTCTGTGTTCCTCTGTGTCTGCTTGTCTCCCCCTGCTGGGGCAACCTGCCGAGTCAGCTCACTGGCGCGGTGGCCTGCCTGCTTGTGGGGGCTGGCCCTTGCTCACCGGGGCTTGCCTTTGCCCGCGGGGGCTTGCCTTTTTGCCTGCCCACGGGGGCTTGCCGGCAGTCTGCCTGTTCGAACCCAGGGCCTCCCATATGGTAAACCGGTATCCCAAACAAAAACTTTTAAGGATAGACTCAAGCATATATACAAAGAAGTATGGTACATGATACTTATAGGATAATATACATAATGAAAAGAAGATTATATAAATTATGACCCATGCATATATTATATACTCATTAAAATGATGTGGAAAAATAATCTGTGTTCATGATATTGCATTACATGATAAAAGTAATATATAAAACTATATGTTGCTATGTTTTTCATTTAGGTGAAACTTAATGAAATTTCATAAGAGAAAGTATATTTGAATACAAAATATCAAAATTTATATGGCAAAATTTTCAGTAGTTACTTTTGGTATTGTCATTCAGGTAATTTATATTTCTCCTTTCAGCCAATGTGAACTTCCTAAACTTTATATGGTAAATATGCATACATTTTCAATAAAAATGAAAGTTAATTCAATATCATCTAGAGGATAGAGGAACACAGTTTAATTTGTTAATACCGGAATTTCAGAAACACTGTCTGTAAAACACTGCTAGGAGAATGAAGATGACTATGGAAAGTAAAAGAGGTCTAGAGCTGAGCTGAGAGCCCTGAGCTGAGCTGTCAGGTGTTGAAAACAGCCTATTAAGGAAACAAGCCAAATGGAAGTAACAGTTAAGCCATTTCCCCCCATTAACCAGTGCTTATGGGTGAGAGTCAGGTGAATCTGTGCAGAGCCATCTCACTGTCAAGGCAGCCCCAAACAAAAGGCTCCTAATGTTCTGTGGATCTAGGGGTTGGGAGAAGGGAAGGGGTAAAAGTGGAAAAGTACTGAATCCTGAGGCAAATTAGAGAAAAATGTCTTCAGGATCTCCGCCTTTTTCTCTGATAAGGAAATTTTGGCAGAGGCAGGTGGGGAAGACATTAGACTGTCTCACAACATGTAACTGAGTCCTTGACTGCAATTCCCTTCAGAGACTGCAATGCACAGCTGTACACCAAGGCTGGAGTGGGGGAGGCAGCTGTTCCCCATGAGGCCTTCCCCGGGGAAGCTTTATGACCGCACATGGTAGCGCTCCAAAGATGAGATTTTGACCAGGTGGAGAAGAAAGATGTACATGTGGTAGAAGGTATTTATGAATCAGAGTCTTTGCTATCACTAAGCTGAACTCAAGATAGCCTTCTAATCCAAAATACCCTCCATTCAAGATACATAATATACTTTCTAACACATAGATCACATTTTTATTCCTTTGCTTAAAAAAGTCTTTGTTCAGATTTACAAACAGTTTCAAGGCTACCCTAGACTAGTTTTTCTGGGCCTCACTTAGAGACACATTGCTGAACAACAAGAATCTGTGTGTTTGTAAAGCTGTCTGACAGCACTGTTTCTCCTGTCTGCCTTAGCTTTGCTATACCCACAGGGAAACATTCTAATTATTTTTCTAAAGCTACTACTACTAAGTCCCCAACCCATAGGGAAGAATTAGTATTTTCCTCATCCATTACTATGACACCTTGCAAAAGCATCATAAGGTTACCTGTCAATATGTATCATATTTATGGCTATATTTCCACCTCCCTACTGTAAGAGGATTCTTAGACTAGCAAGTATAGCCCAAGTTCCCCTATATTACCTGCCAATTATCATCCACATGGTAGGTGGGGCACATGCAAGAATTTATTAGAGTTGACTCATATAGAACTAGATATATACCTTTAGTTAGAATATACTTATTGATTCATGGAAGGGATCACAGTTATTGGAAGTTTTTAAAAACTTTTGAAGTTTGGGGATAATTACAGGGGAACTGGGTGCAATCGTATTTTTCTGTCCCCTTACAATACTGCATGTGTAGTGGAGGAACCTGTCCTAATGATTTTATGTAGCCCCCAACAGTTCAATATTGAAATTCAAAAGAAATCTCAATAGTGGTTAAGCCCAGAAACCATGAAGTCAAGGACTTCTTTCAGGTAATACCTAATCTAGAGTTATTTGTTTCTACTTAAAGGCAGGGAGATTTATACACTCTATCCATTAGAAAAACTTGTTAAAACAAATGTCATTTTGGCAGTCTTTAGAAGGATGGACTCCTATTTGAAGAGAATTATATCTTCAAAATCCTACATTTTTATAAGTTTGTACAGTACCATAGAGACAAAAAGTATTATTTCAAGATAAATAGACATGGAATCCCTCATGCTTTAGAGAATGAACATTCTAGAAATTGTAGAAGGTGTAAAAACTGCATAATAAATGAAAAAGCTCTGAGATAAAGATTTGATGACTCCAATAATAACCTTTAGGATCAGCACAATTTGTGGGCCAGAATGGGAATATATGTGAGAGTATTGAGGAAAAGAAGATCGAGAGAATTTATAGGCAAGCCATTGTCTGGCGAAAGGATTCTTCCACTTTGTTAGTGAAAAAGAATTAGAATATGATCACAATCTATACTGATATATGATAGATATCATATACATACACACATATACATATGCAGTGTACATATTTCAATTAATTAATGGTGTGTACTTTACTGCAAATTATTACTCAGTTATTAAAAATTATATTTGCTGGTTTATTAACTCACAAGTTTTAATGACTCTCTTTCATGTATTGTTAAATGGAGGAATCTGTACCAGACTGACCCAAGGGACACTTAACAGAAATGAGACCAGGAGCTGCAGAGGAGATCAGATTAAAGACTTGATCAGCACTCTTTCTTTATGTCAAAGCCAGGTAATACAAATGATATCTTTCAATTTACGTCCAAATTAGGACTTCTACATACCTCAATATAATTTTACTGATGAAAATTGTCACACAAGATTTTAACCTTACTTACGTCTTCTGTTACGTTTTTGAAACCCTAAATAAGAATCAAAATAAGTGCTACTTATACATAAACACAATTGTGATATGTATCCTCCTCCTTCTCAGTATTCTCCATAACAACCAAAGATCTATATTCCAGTGCAAATGTGACTTACCACATATTAACATTAATTAGAAATATACACGTTTTCAAAAAATGAAATGGCATCTGCAAATAATGTTGCTCCATCACAGTCCTTCCTACACACTAAAACAGTGAATGTCTAGAGATAGCATTTAACCCAACTCTTAGGAGGATACTTTGTTATTTGTAGTGAAAGGAAGGAAAATGAAGCCCATTTGTCAGTGGCAGAGATGAGACACCTTGGAATTACCATTTCCAGGATCTTCCAGTCATTTGTTTTATACAACACAAGCATCCTGTTCATAGAGACCTTATGCTAAAATTTGCTGGCTATCGGTAACAGATGGCAGCTTCTGGGGTGATTGGGACATGCAGTAACAGGAGCTTAATATTCTGTATTTATTAATTCTTGTTGCTAGTATTTGAGAGGCTGTGCAGTTTACATATTTGCAGATAGAAATAACGGATCACATTGGCCAACATCTTCTTATTTCAAATGTATTCAGTGAGTCATGAGATTTACAGTATAAGAGAATATTGGAAAATATATATATTTGATGAACTATTATCCCAGAAAAACTTGTTTCCTTATTTGTTTTAAAGGAAGGTAAATACCAAAATGTGGATTATAATGTTGACTTATTAAGGAAGAAGAAACCAATTATATTACAAAACCCTATTTTAAGTGCATAAAAGAAAATAAAATATAAAAATAAAGATTTCCATTCCAAAATTACAGCAATATGGGCTCAAACATTGATATAGTTATTCTTCTTCTTAAAAAACTAACTGCATCTTTGGAATCACTAAATTAGCCTGCAATCTGCCTATTGATAATAAGGAAAATAAAAACATTTTATCTCACATCTTGCCAAACCAAAATTACATGAACATTTGCACACAGTTAATTTTGTTTGTATTCACGGAGAAATACCTGCTGGGTTGGGATTATCATTATATTAGGATATGCTTGATTTGCCAAAAGGCCAGAAATATCACCTAGCATACCAAATTCTCTTAGCAACTGAATTACGTTTAGAAAGAATGAAAATGAGGCATCTTCATCATTTGAAGGAAAACATTAGCTAATTTTGAAGCACTAGATTTACCTGAAATTTTTAGCCATCAGTTATATGAAGTACATTGTTTTCTGTTCACCCGATATTTGACGGACCTACATAATTCTATTGACATAGAAAAACAAAAAATAATATTGGTGCTCAAGCTTGGCTTCAGTTTTTCCATCTATTTTTTTGGCAAACCAGACAAATCTCAATTTACAATATGCAGTTACCAGATTTCCATGCCCTCATTAGAGGTTTTTAAGGAAGACGTCTGGTTCTAAACTCTATCAAAAAGTCAGTTGGATAAAATAGTATTTCAAGATCATTGTCACCATATATCTGCACCTTAATGCAATGTATTTAATAAATACATTGTAGTATTTATTAAATAAGATTGTATTGAAAGTCACAACTGCCAAAGGAGATGGGTGGTTGAATATCTACAAAACTAAAAGATACTGTTTGCCTTCTTTTAAAGCACTTAGGTTGTGGTGAATTGCTACAGCAGTAAAATAAAACTAATACACTCATACATTCACACGCGGTAAAGAACGTGCTTCCTACTTTGGATAACAGAAGCAATACTACACATTGTCGTTGCTTTTTCTTGCTGGCTATAAAGATGCTCAAACCTCATTATAAATGTTATCGTAGAGACTATGAAGGACTCCATCTCCAGCACAGGTGTCATTTTCCTTGTGCCTATCCTAATGTGTTTTTTCCCCTAACCTTTTTTTAAAAATTTAATCATGATGACTTTGTCATTAATCTTTAATTTATTTTAAGCTTTTATTCCCTCTCTGAAGATAAATTGAAAATGAATATAAACACAATAAAATTAAGTATAAGTTTATATTTGTTTATAGTTTGCCTCATTGTTAAATGATTAAATAGGGTTTAAAGGAATGCACAAATAAAATCCAATAAATTAGGCTTGGAGTGATGGACATCGATTGTATTTTATAACCAGCATCCATTTCCTCTTTCTTTGGCCATAGCAGCCTATTTTTTTTTCCTTAGGATTTATCCTTCCTGTTTTATATGAAATCTGATGGTACTGTCATATCTTATTTCTTACCATTTTAGTGAAGGAAATATTCTCTGCACTTGCTGAGAAAACATAGTTAACTGGCAAATTCTGTATTCTTTCCCGATAAATACCTTCTGAGGTGTTACCTTGATTCTCCTTTTGAAACCATCATTGATAGTGTTTTTAGGAACTTCTGGAACATCCGTTTTGCTTACTGTTAGCTATTTATTTTTCTAATCTTCAGTAGCAGATAAGTATCAGCTCCAAGTATCCTTGGCAGGATACTGAATCCTGAACCAAGGGAGTGTTTCCCCAGTGTCAATAAACCCTCCCTTAATCAGCTTAACCATCTGCACCTCCTCAGTGGTTCCCTTTCCTCATGGTCTATTTGCAACATGATTTCCTGGTATTTACAGGTACACACCCAGGTTCTGCAACTTCTTTGATGAATGATATCTTTCCCCTAAGGCAAGGATAGTATTTGAGATGCTGGGACTTGACTCTAGTTATTGGTATAGACCAAAGTTACTCAGAGTGTGGTCCTTGAATCTGCATCATCATCATCTGTGTGCTTGTTAAAAATGCACATTTATGAAAACACCGTGACTTACTGAATCACAACGTTAGGAACGGGGCCTGAAACAGTTTGTTTTAACCATCTCTCCAGGCAATTTTTTTTCCCATTAATGTTGAGAACTGTTAGTCTAGAAGGAGTAAGGGGAGATAAGTACAGATATCAAAGAAAGCAAGTATCAACTATTGGATTCACTTCATGTAAATTACTTGCATCTACTCCAGAAAAAAAAAAAAAACAACCTTTGTTTCCTTACAAGGGGAAAGCGCCATTTCTTCTTGCTGCAGGGGTCAAAGAAATCTGTGAATACAGGTTTCTCAAGAATGTCTACTCATAATCCCCTGTCTTGTATCTTGGGGACTCACTTGTCTGTCTGACTGCTCACTTTGGAATAAGATATTCCCTGAACCTTGGGATTTAGCAACTTTTGTAATTCTGACACTCTCACAACCAGGATCTGAATCTTCAGGCTAGACCAGCCTGGCAGGTCTCTGACTTCAAGGGAAGAAACTCTTTTTAATACTATTAAAAATAGTATTGTATTTTCTTAGTTGGTAGTTGGCTTACCCAAGCCTGGCATTTTTTTCCGATAAGATTTTGATATCAATTTGCATCTTTCTGTTAACTCCTCAATCCTTATAATTACCATTTCCCAATATTTCTCAAGTACTTAAATGAGTGCATAAACTAGCAAACACTTCTACCTTTTCTCCATCCAAATTTACAACACGTGGCTGTCTTAGTACTTGAGCTGCTTTATTATGTCAAGATTTCTCATCTCCTACTGACCGATCACCATCAGTGGCCAGAGAATGATCCAATTCTTGAATCCCACGAGAGTTTGTTTAGTGCAAATCCAGCTCCAATAAAAACTGTCTTTGGTTATGTTTTCCAAAAAACAACCCTGAGAGAGAAATTCAAGTGCAACTATTTTATTGGGAGGTAATTTAGAAAACCCAGAATACATGAGGGGAAAGTTAGACCACCAACAAATACAATTACTTACATTAGACAAATTTAATTTCAGTTATCTACTTAAATTATTTCTTA
>PVKH010017213.1:0-15486 GCA_004027955.1 Chaetophractus vellerosus | reverse complement strand
AAATTGCCAAAAATTAGTCATAGGTCATCACACTCAAGATGAAGTTGTTTAATATTGCAAAAAGCAGGAAAAATACATTGGGCTTAGACAGTTTTTATAAATTATGATTTTACTTTGCCTGGTTGTTCAGCAGCATCTTTGGGGCAGTGATGGAGATGAAACAGATGTCTGTAAAAGGAAAGGTTAGAGAAGAATGAGTACATAGGTGTGTGGATTTGGGGGTCTGACATGATGGCCAGGATAATGAGCAGGTTCCCAAAGAAGGTGACCAGTTACATGATCAGGAATATCCCAAAAAGGAGACACTGCATTTCTCTATCTTCAGAGAGTCTCTGGAAGATAAATTCTGAAACACATGATTGGTTTTCTGATTCCATGTAAATAATGAAACTTATGGAAAGGAAACCAGAGCAATGCCAATTTAGCCACAATCAATGATCACCAAATTATCATAAATGATGGTAAATTAGTTATTTCTTACTGATTATATATTATCTGAAAATATCTAGGAAACAAAAAACTGCTGATTCCCTTGATGCTGTTGTTCACTAGATATCTTTGTCCATAACTGAAAACATTTACCTAGGCAATATTTTCTACTACAGTTTCTCTTAAAGTTTATTTTATTTAACAAATATTTTGACAAGTCATTTTGTAACACGTGATAATATAGGTGATGGTAATATGATTTAGTTAATGTAATTGATATTACCCAATTTTACACTTGAAATTAATGAAATTTGGAAATTTTGAGTTATATATGTTACTAAAATAAAAAGTTATAAATAAATGAATGTAGTCCATCTTCATGGGTTGATAGAAACAGTGGTTAAGACACCATTTCTTCACAATCTGATCTTTAAATTCACCACAATCCCATTCTATATATTATGAATTCATTCTGTGAGTATTGAAAAACAAAGAGGTACTAGCATTCACAATCATGAGGAACCTGTCTAATCATCCAAAAAGCATAGAAAAATACATCTGTCTGAGGCACTTTTCATAAGCTATGATTTCACTCTCTCTTTGGATGTTTCCTCTGGTACATTGGTAGAGGTGAAATGGATAGCTGCAAAACACAGGTTAGAGATGAAGAAGTACAAGGGCACGTGAAGTTGGGACTCTGAGATGATGATGAAGAAGATGAGCAGGTTACCCATGAAGGTGACCAGTTACATGAACAAGAACATCCCAAAGAAGAGAGACTGCACTTCAATATTTCTTTGAGTCCCAGGAAGATGAATTCTGAAACACACACTTGGTTTCTAAATCCATTTAACTGATCAAACTGCCGAAATGGAGACCAGAGCAATGCAAATTTAGCCACAGGCAATGATAACTAAATTAACATAAATGCTATAGTTTGTATTGTAAACATATTAAATTAATTATTCCTTATTGCTTATATAAAGTCTTAGTGCCCTTTAACTGAAATTGTCGGGGAAGACCAATGTGCCTGCTTCTTCATTAAGATTTGCTGAGTAGACATCCTTGTCCATACTTGAAAACATTTTCACAAAGCAATATTTTCCACCACTAATTCTCTGAGATTCATTGTAACAAACAAACATGATAATTCATTTCATACCTTGTAATGAAGAAGTTGGTGTAACAGGTATTGATGACTGTAGATCAATATTTTAATGTAAATAATATTACAAAACTCTTCATTTGAAAATAAATGAAAAGGGAATTTTTGAGTCATATGAGTCATTACAATAAAAAGTTAAAATAAATAAATAAGTAATAAATAATAAATTCCATCTTTATGGATTGGATGACATGAAGTGGTTAACATAGCATTTCTTCTTAACCTGATATATGTGTTCAACTCAATCTCACTCTAAATGGCAGGAAGTCATTTTGTGGATATTGATGAGTAATTTTAACATTTCTGTGTAATTAGAAAATACCTAGATACCCTAAACAATACTTATGGAGAACAAAGGTGTAGGAACCACAGTATCTGGTTTTAACATTTAATATAAAAATGCAATAATCAAACAATATTGTATTAGTGAAATAGAAAAATGAACGAATGTTAGAACTCTTGGAAATACACCAACACAAATTCAGTCAATTGATCTTTCACAAAGGCACAAGTGTAATTCCATGGGGAAGTCTGGCCTTTACAAAAATTGTCTTTGGACATTCCCACACACATTCCCAGCAAAAACAGAATTTAGGTGCAGACTGTATACATTTCACAAAATTTAAATCACAATCAATCATCCCAAATAAAAGTAAAATGCAAAGTAAACTCCCAGAATAAAATAAACAGAAAATCTAGGGGTCCATGGTTTAGTGATGAGTTTTTAGATATAGCAACCAAAGTATGATCAATGAGAGAAGAAAACTTATAAGTTGGATTTATTCAAATGTAAAACTTCTGCACTATGAAATACACTGATAAAGGATTGAAAAGAAAATCCACAGCTTTGGAGGAAATAGTTACAAACACATGAGATAAATGATTTGTAGCCAAATATACAAATAACTCTCAACATGTCTCAAACAATAATATTGAGGATTTAACATAATGTTCTGTTTTCTTTTATTAGGCACTGTCTATGATCTCAAGTGATTCTTGCCTCTCTAACTGAGAACTTAGCAGGAGTTCCCAGGATGGGAGTTGAATATTTTCTTATTTTGTGGGTCTCCACCCACTGAGATAACACACTATACAAGATGAACACTTTCATGTTGCCTAGAAGCATTCCCCAGGTGTGCTCTATAAACATATCCCCAAACCCCCAATGCCCTGCACCAGCAACCCTCCCCTGACATATTAGGAAGAAGAACATTCCCACCATTGTAGTTGAATCACAGACCTATAAATTCCCAGAGTTAACCTGCTCTTTCCTCCAGCCCCACCCTCAGTTTCACGGATAGTCCAAACCAACCCCCCAGCCTAATCCACCTCAAATTACAATACCATCAAAACAAATCACATCACTGCACCATGGTAACACCATCCACTGTCAAACCACCCCTTCCACCTTATCATAGTTTTTGCCCATATTGAGCATAAGCTCACAACACTCTACTACCTTTCTGTCTCCTGATAACCTTTCTTATAGACTCAGTGAGTCTGTTCAATTTGCTTGAGTCATGTCAGTGAGGTCATATAATATTTGCCCTTCAGTTCCTGGCTTAATTCATTCAATATAAAGTCTTCAAGATTCATCTAAGTTGCCCCATGTACTGCCTTCATTCTTACAGCTGAGTAATATTACATTTTATGTATATAGCACAATTTGTTTATTCATGCATCTGTTGGACACTTGGACTGCTTCCATTGTTTGGCAATAGTGAATAATGCCACTATGAATATGGATGTGCATACATCTGTTCATGTCCCTCTTTCAATTCTTCTGGGCATGGTAATTACATAGTTTGGTTCTTGAGCAATTGCCAAATTGTCTTTCACAATGACTGCACCATTCTACATTCATACCAGTATTGGATGAGCATTCCATTTCCTCCACACCCTCTCTAACACTTGTAGATCTTTGATTTGCAATAGCCTACAGTCTAAAAGTTGTAAGATGATATCACATTGTAGTGTTGATTTGTATTTACTTACAAGGTTGTGATGCTGAGCATCCTCTCATAAACTTCACACTCATTTGTATTTCTACTGTGGAGATGTGTCTATTCAAGTCTCAGGCCCATCTTTTAAATGAGTTCTTTGCCTTTTTATTTTTGAGATGCAAGTTTTCATTTTCTATACTGGATATTAGGCCTTTATCAGATAATTGTTACCAAGGACCTTTTCCCGTTGAGTATTCTGCCTCTTCAATTTCCTGGCAAACTCCTTTGAAGCACAAAAGTGTTGAATTTTGAAGAGGTTCCATTTATCTATTATATCTTTCATTGTTTTTGTTTTGGGTGTAAATTTATGAAACCATTTATTACTAAAACATCTCGTACATATTTCTCTACATTAACTTCTAGGAGATTTATGTTCTTGGCTCATGTCTTTGTTCCATCTTGAGACAATTTTTGGATAGGACATGAGATGGTGATCCTCTCTTATTCTTTTGAATATGAATAGCCAGTACTTGAAGCACCATTTGTTGAAGAGGCCATAGCTTCCCAAATGAGTGAGCTTGGTAGCCCTATGAAATATTAATTGGCCATAAATGAGGATCTATATTGGAACACTCAATTCAGTTCCATTGGTCATTATGTTTATCCTTATATGAATATCATGTAGTTTTGGCCACTGTAGCTTTGTAGTATGCTTTAAATTCAGGTAGCATGATTCCTTCGATTTCTTTTTTTCATTTTCTTTACTATTTTTGGCTATTCTGGACCCCTGAACTTCCAAATAAATTTTGGAAATAGTTTTTCCAATTCAGTAAAACATGATGTTGAAATTTTTATTGGGATTGCATTAAATATGTAAATCAATTTGGGCTTGACAGACATCTTAATGATGTTTAGTCTTCCAACACATGAACATGGGATATTCTTCCATTTATGTAGGTCTTCTTTGATTTCTTTTAACAATGTTGTATAGTTTTCTGTGTAAAAATCATTTACATCTTTGGTTAATTTTATTCCTGGGTATTTGATTTGTATAGGTGCAATTGTAAATGAAATTATTTTCTTGATTCCCTCCTCAGATTGCTCTTTACTGGTGAACAGAAATGCTTCTGAATTTTGCATCTTGATCTTATATCCTTCCACTTTACTGAACACATTTATAAGCTCCAGGAGCTTTGTTGATTTCTCAGTGCTTTCTATGTATAGGATCATGCCATCTGTAAATAATGTAATTTTTACTTCTTCTTTTCCACTTTGGATGCCTTTTATATCTTCTTCTTTCCTAAGTTCTCAAGCAAGTACTTTTAACACAATGTTAAAGAAGAATGGAGACAATGCATATGCTGGTCTTGTTGAGATATTAGAGGGAAAGTCTTAAGCATTTCACCATTGAATATTATGTTAGCTGTGGAGTTTTCAAATATACTATATATCATGCTGAGGAAGAATCATTCTATCCTATTTTCAGAGACTTTGTATCAAGAAAGAATGCTGTCTTTTGTCAAATGCTTTTTCTGCATCAATAGAGATGATCATGTGATTTTTTTCTTTCAGACTTTCAATGTGGTGTATTGACTTTATTGATTTTCTTATGTTGATCCATCCATGCTTAACAGAGATGAAACCCACATGATCATAAGTAATTCATTTGATATACTGTTGAAAACATTTGGCAAATATTTTGTTGAGGATTTTTGCATCCAGTTCATTAGAGAGATTGGGATGCAGTTTTCTTCTTTGTGGCATCTTTATGTGACTTTGGTATTAGGTTGATGTTGGCACCATAAAATAAGATAGGCCATGTTCCTTACACATCTATTTTTAAAAAAGATTTTAAGCAGGATTGGTGTTACTTCTTACTGGAGTGATTGTTAGAACTCATCTGTAACGCCATCTTGTACACTTCTTAGCTGAGAGGTGTTTAATACCTAATTCAATCTCATTACTGCTGATTGGTCTGTTAAGATCATCTGTTTCTTCTTTCATCAATGTAGGTGGCTTGTTTGTTTCTAGAAATTTTTCCATTTCCTCTGCTATCCATCTTGGTGGCATACAATTTTTAGAGTATCTTCCTATGATACACTTTATTTCTGGAGGATTGTTAATGATATTCCCTTCCTTTTTTTTTATTTTATGTACTTACCTCTTTTCTCTTTTCTTTGTTAGTCTTGCTAAGGATTTGACAATTTTGCCCATATTTTCAAAGAACGATGCTTTGTGATAATTTTTTCCAGTATATATTTTTTACTCAATGTCATTTAGCTCTGCTCTAATCTTTGTTATTTCCTTCTTGCTACTTTTTTTGCAATTAGTTTGCTCTTCTTTCTCTAGTTCCTCCATGTGTGCAGTTAGGGCTGTGATTTTAGATCTTTCTTCTTTTTAATACAGACATTTAGAGGGATATAAATTTCCCTTATCAGTACAGGTTATGCTGCCTTCCATAGATTTTGACATGTAGTGTTCTCATTTTCATTATTTTCAAAGTATTTACTGATTTCTTTTGCATGTTCCTACTTTACCCACTGATTGTCTAAGAGTGAGTTGCTTAATGTTCATATCTTTGTCCTATTCTTGTTGTTTGCCCCTTATTGGTTCCCAGTTTCATTCCAGCATTTCAGAATTTGTTGAGAGTTGTTCTATGATCTAATATGTGGTCTATCCTTTACAATAATCTACATGTGCTCAAGAAGCATGAATATCTTACTGTATTCAGGTTTACTGTTCACTATAAGTACATTAGCTTTAGATCATCTAACTCTGGAGTGCCACGGTCCAGCCAAGGCAGAGGGAAGCAGGGCTGAAGATGGTCTAAGGAGTCAGCAAAGAAACACACCACACACAGGTCAGGTGAATATGTAGAGGGCATTTTATTAAGGGATCTGAGGGTCTTTTATATACCCTAGGTTTTGCAAGCCTTAAAGGTTTTTTTGAATTCTATGTAGACCACTTGCATAAATAGGCAAAAGGCCAAGCACACTATGGTGTGTGGTAAGAAAGGAAACTTATCAGATTATCAAATAATTATCAAGTTCAGAACATGGCACAGAACAGTCTTTCTAAAACATAAACCTAAATTGTACCTGGCTCAACTATTATACTTGGCTCAAATTAAAAGGCACTAGACATGTGGTTGCTAAGTCTTTATAACAATTTATACTACCAGAAAATCTATTTAAGCTTTTGCAAGTTTTGTAAGCAAGCTATTTATTTCCTAATCTTATCTTTCAAATACTTATTGTAAAAATCTGACTTAAGTAGCACTTATTGGAAATCAATTTTCTCTCAAACTGACAATGTACACCAAAGGGGGCCTGATCTAGCCAATCTTCCAAGGAAACTTAAACTATTAAATCTTACCCACCTTTCATCTTTATTTACTATTCTATTTTCATCATTATTATAAATTCCTGTATAAGGTAGATCAGGGTCAGGGAGTCTTTCTTGGATTCTTTGTCCCCTCGGCGAATACCAGGGCCTGCCATTAATTATGTAGGCAGGTTCAAATTGAGTCATAATGGTTGGCACCGGGTGTCAGTTTTTTTTAGGTTTCTGGTGTAAATACAATCTCTAATTGTTTTAATTTAGATGTTCTCAGCATGGGCAATTCCCAGAAACCCACTCGTGAAAAATGTAGGACACAAATTAGGAAGAGGTAAACTGCAATCCCAAATCCTGCTATGCCAAGTCCTTTTCCAGGAATCAGGCCTCCTTGAGTCTTCTTCCACCACACTCAGACCTTGTCTACGAGTGTGGCTGGACGAGAACTTTGCACTTTAGGAAATGGTCACGGCACTGGAGTTCATAACCAAGGGTCCATATATCCGCAATAGGTCCATAGAAATTTTTCAGGGGGTCTATGAGGTGGAATTGAAGATTCAATAAAACATTATTCTTGCAGGGATGTGTTGGTGAGGGTGTGATATATTTATTAAATACAAAGGATAGTGTGGTCTTAGTAAGAGGTCGATGTTTTTCACCTGATTGGCAAAGAGGTTTGTGGGAAAAGAAAGGTTAAGAACACCTACTTAAATGTATTATTGAAGGTCTCTGTTTCTTCAATGAACTTCTGTTGCAATCTTCTGTCTAATGAAAATGGGTTATTAAGCTCTCCCTTATAATTTTAGAGGCATCTATTTCTCCACTTAATTTTTCCAAAGTTTGCCTCACGTATTTTGGGGTACCCAGGTTAGGTGCATGAATGTTCATGATTGTTCATTCTTCTCTATATATTACCCATTTTGCTAATATATAGTGTTTTCCTTTGCCTCTTCCATTAGTTTTGCATTTAAAGTCTGTTTTGACTGATAGTACTATAGCTACTCCCACCCATTTATGATTAGTGTTTGCCTGTAAAATCATTTTCCAACCTTTCACTTGCACCCTCTTTGCATCCCTGTATCTATAGTTAGTCTCTTGTAGGCAGTATATAGATTAATCATATTTCCTTATCCACTCTGTCAATCTGTGTCTGTTGATTAGAGAGTTTAATCCATTATTCAATGTTATCACTGCTAAAGCATTACTTACATTGTACATATTTTCTTTAAGTTTATATTTGTCATATTTTCTTTTTTATTTCTCTTTTAATTTTTTTAGTTATTCTTCCTAATAATATTCCTTTCTACAGTCTCCTCCTTTCTCTCTTGTTTTTTTCCTTTCAACCTGCATAACTCCCTTTAGTATTCTTGAAGGGCAAGCTTCTTGCTGACAAATTCTCTTAATTTCTGTTTATGTGTGAACATTTTGAACTGTCACTCATTTTTGAAAGCCAGCTTTGCTGGAAATAGAAGTCTTGGGTGACAGTGTTTTTCTCTTAGCATGTTAACTATGTCATACTACTGCCTTCACACTTCCAAGGTTTCAGATGAGAAATCAGCATTTCATCTTATCAAGTTTCCCTTGTATATGATAGATCTCTTCTCTTGCTGTTTTCAGTATTCTTTCTTTGTCTTGAGTGTTTGACAATTTAATAAGTATATGTCTCAGGGTAAGCCTATTAAGATTTATTCTGTTTGGAGTGTGTTGTGCTTCCTGGACATGTATGACTATGTCTCTGAAAAGAATTGAGAAATTTTCAGCCATTATTTCCTCCAAAACTCCTTCTTCCCCCTTTCCCTTCTCTTCTCCCTCTTGAATGATTATAATGTGCATTTTTGTACATTTTGTGTTATCACTCAATTTCCTGAGTCTTTTCTTCTATCTGTTCTATCTGTCTGATTTCAGATGTACTATCTTAAACATCACTAATTCTTTCCTCTGCCTCTTCAAATCTGCTGTTATGTGCAACCAGCATATATTTTTGCCTTGCCCCATTCATCACAATCAGGTCCATTATGTTTTTATGCATATTTATGCTTCCTTCAGTAGGTTAATAATAACTGTTGTTTCTTACTTCACATCAAAAAGTTGTTTCATAATATTTGTTTGCACATCCTTGACTCATTTTCCTGTGTTCTGCATCTGATGTTTTTTTTAGTTTGCCCTTTAAACTGAGACATTTCTACCTGTTTCTTAGTATGGGTTGTAATTTTTTGTTTGTATCTATACATCTCTGGCCTCTGCCAGACCCCACATCCTCCCAAAGAATGTTTTTTCCCACTCAGTCAGCTGCAGTGAGCCAGGAGATTTACTGATGCTATTTTCCTTGTGGTTATGATATATTTGCCATTCCCTGCTCAGGGATGACTCACTCACAGTTTTTGTTTGGCCTTTTTGTCTCTCTGTCTCTCTTCTTCATGGACAATATAAAGGACACTCCTGGTCTGCAAATCCCCAAAACAGCTCCCTCAGATAGATTTTTGCCCTACCGCCCTTGCTTTTTGTGAGAGTTGAACTATGCCTATGTACTTCAATGCCATCTTCCCAGAAGTCTAGGTTTACTTCTACAAGTTGCATCATGTTCTGTCATTTTTGGAAGAATTTATTTTTTAATGCTTTGACTGTCAACTTAACCATATCCACAAGCATATTTGAATCCATATCTCTTTATGTGGGATGAAATTACAATATTAGGTTACTGCTTCCTTCGTGCTATTTTTACAAGCATACTTGTATGTTATATTGTTTCTGTCCCTTTTATTAAATTATTAATCCACATAAATGTTATGAAATTATTGTTATGTTCCATCTTCTCTCAGAATTTAAATTTAAATATTTCCCTCAACTTTGCCTAATTCAGTTCTTTGGAACAAATACATTTAGTCTGATTTCCTTCTCCATGTCATTTTTATTTCATAATTTCATATTTTCTTCAGGTTTTTTGTTTAAAAATATCCACATTTTCCTGAAAACACAAAAGAGAACAAAAGTCTATTCCTTAATATTTGAATTCATATACTTTACTGGAGGACTGAGAGTGCAATTATAATTGTGATGTATCATTTAGTCCTCAATGAAATATCATATTAACAAAGATAAATCACTCAAATAGCACAGATTGTCCTGGTTTGTGAGAGGGTGGTATGGAAAGTCCTTTTCATTTTGGACAAGGAGCAGAACCAGGAATGCACTGTGCCTGTTGGAGTTTTTAAAATAGTTGTCAAAACCCAAAATCCTAGAATAACAAAACAAAGATTGTCACAATGTGACTGAAGGACATGCTGCATCCATACTGGACAAAACACACACAAAATAATTTGATCAAATAAATATTGGAAAAGCACAGGAATATCAGGTTGATAAGACCATGATGTGGAGACCACAACAAGGCAGGTGCAGCCAGAACACCCACACTGTCTTTCTCCCTTGAACTTCAGCTCTCACACAAGATGCCTGTTGTCTGTCCAATCTTGCTTTTCCACTTGGCCTTATATTTATAGGACCTTTTTGTAATACAAGTCTAAATATTTTGTTTTTATATAGAGCAGATGTAAAATTCCTCTCAAAAAATATAATATGAGTTGTTCTACAAACATAATGATTTCAAAAATTTTGAAATAGTAATTGTCCCAAATTCCTATACAAACATTTTGAATGAACATATCATATCAATATTTATAACATTTCATGTATCAAATAAGATTGCTTTTTTATTGTTAATTTATTGAATTTAAGTTAAATTGGTGACAATGCTGCATACACCACAAATATAAATAAACTATTTTTACATGTTTTTTAAAAAACAGAATAAAGTAAGAAACCTCACAGAAATATGCTCAAAGTGGAAACCAGCTGTGGTTCAATTGGTTGAGCTGTGGTTTACCACATGGGAGGCCTTGGGTTCAGTTCTTGGGGCCTCCTTGAGCAGGTTAGCTGCCTCAAGAAGGCAAGCCACCATAAGCAGGCAAGCTGCCATGAGCAGTCAAGCCACTGTGAGTAGGCAAGCTGCCACACACAGGCAAAGCCACCATGAGCAGGCAAGATGTTGTTAGCATGCAAGCCACTGCAAGCAGGCAAGATGCTGCAAGCAGGCAAGCCACCATGTGGTGAGCTGACTCGGTGGGATGCCACAGTGGGGGGAGACAAACATACACAGAAGAATGCAAAGCAAATGAACACAGCAAGAGCAAGCAGCAAGGGGGGATGTATAAATAAATAAATAAATAAATAAATAAATAAATAAATAAATAAATCTTTTTAAAAAAGAAATATTTTTATAGTAATTAAAGAAGAGACTCGAAGTAATAACATACAAACATAAGGAGTTAATGAAAGCTTGGGCTAAAGTAGAATTATCATTAATGTAGTAATCAAAGAACTTGTGAAATTGATATAAAGACAGAGGTAACCAGAGGTTCTGAGTGGAGGTAGAAGGAAGAATGTAACAAGGTGCATTTTTGGGACATTGTATTTGTTCTTCATGATATTGCAATGATGGTTACAAGCTGTTATACATTTTGTCAAAATCAGTAAAATTGTGCAGTGCAATGTGTAAACCATAATGCAAACTATAGACCATAATTAGTAGCAATGCTTTAATAAGTTTTCTTCAATTGTAACAAATGTATGACAACAGTGAAAGATTTGCATAGTGCAAAGTGTGAGGGGCAGTATGGTATATTGGAATCACCCACATTTTATTTTTTATTATTGTTTTATTTTTAAAGGATCACTAGGTTGCATAAATGTTACATTTAAAATATAAGGGATTCCCATATTTGCTGAATGAACATGGGACTTCTGGGAATATGGCATCAGAGTAGTTGGTCAGGACTCAACTCTCACAAAAACAATGGACTAAGGGCACAATTCTAGCAAAGGGAGCTGCTTTGGGGATCTGCAGACCAGAACAGTGCAATATATCCTCCAGGAGGGAGAAGGACAGAGAGACCAAGAGTCCAAACAAAAACCATGAGTTATTTGCCCCTACAGCTGGGAAGGGCACATATCCCAAAACCTCTAGGCAAATAGCCTTGTTAAAATCCCTTGTTCCCTGCAGCCAACTTAGAAGGGGGGAAAGGTCCTCCTTTTGGAGGAAGAGGTTTCTAGCAGAGGACTGAGTGGTTTCTATTCAGTGAGTTTAGCCAGCTGATCCCACTTTGAATCTCACTTTTAGTGAGCCTAGTAAGTGGATGTTGAAAAAGACCTATCTGTGGAAGAGCTGAATGGTAAAATTGTGTAGGACAGGCACCCAGAAAACTCAGATATAGAGAAGTGTAAAGGGGAGGGGTTATCAGGTGGGCAGGATGGATGGAAAATAAGTAACCTGAGCCAGCACAGAAATGGCCACAGGGAGAGGGGAGAGGGGATCATATCAGGCAGGCCACCATAACCCACTGCCATGCGAGAGAGAGGAAGTAGGTCAGTGAAGGGTTAGGTGGAGACAAGCACCTAACCAGGCCAGACAGGAGGAAGCCAGGAGAGATAACCATCAAACTGTTAAAATCCCAGACAGAAAAGTGGGCAGAGGGAGCCAGCTAAGTTTTCAGAAGCCTACCAAACTTAGGGAATGGATGTATTTCATTGATGAATATCTGCCTCACATATATTAGGTCTATGCTTCAATCCCTGGTGCCTACAAAGTGAATGGTCCAGAGAATCATCCAGCAGTGTGCCAGACATCCAACTGAAATGTTTTCACAAGGAACTTATAGACTGAGAGTTTTTTTACTTCTTTTATCTATTTTAAATATTATTATTATTTAATTTTTTAAAATTTTAGTCTAAAACTGGGTACCTTACTTGAGGGGAGTGGATTTAGAGTGATTGATTGATAAGCATTGACAGCCTGAGATTGCCCCTATTGGCCTAAGAGGGAAGCCTGTTTTTCTTGTTTTTTTTTTTTCCTTTTTCTTTTGTTGTACCTTTTCTCCTTATTTTATTTTTAAATTTCTTTTCCTTCTGTCATTTTCTCTTCTTCCATTGGATTTCTTTTATTTCACCTTCTCTTGTTTGGTCTTTTATTTCTCTCTTGGCTTCTCATATTTCCAGTCTTTTATTTTATTCTATTGATTTCTGGTTTCTTTTATTTTGGTCAAACATTTTTATTTTTATTACTTGGTATATTTTATAAATTCTCACTCTGATTACTTATTTTTCTCCTGGATCTTTTTTTGTTTCATTTCAATCTTTTTAAAGTATTGCTTAGTATTTTTCTTTTCTTCTCTCTCTCTCCATTTTTATAGTCTTATTATTTTTTTAGGAAACATGGACAACTACAAGGATATAGAATAAGTGGAACAAAGTGGCAAAGAGGAAACTTAACACAAAACAAACCATAATAACCCCTTATGGTATAAAGAGAGGCTAAACATCTGAACAAACCCATCCAAATGGACAAATGCCTAAATACCAATAAAAAATTATAAGCCATACTAAGAAACAGGAAGACATGGCCTAGGGTAAAGAACAAACATAAAAAAACGTGGAGTAGATGCAGAACATGGAACAACTAATCAAAGGTGCCTTTTTTTTTTAAAGATTTATTTATTTTATTACATATCTCCCCTTCCCCCCGCTGCGGCGACGCGCCGAGATTGGACACTGCGCAGGCGTGGCTTTCCCCACTTGTGGGCGGTCTCTGCGTCTGTTCACGGCTGGATTTTCAGTTCACGGGTGGCTGGCTGCGCTCCATCCGTGAGCGACCTGCCCTGCCCGTGGCGGCTCTTGTCATGTCCGTGGCAGCTTCTTGCCCTGCCGACGGCCGCTCCAGCCCGCTCATGGCAGCTTGCCATTCTCAAGGCGGTCTGCCTGCTAGGAGAGGTCCCCGGGAATCGAACCTGGGGCCTCCCATGTGGTATGCCGATGCCCTATCCACTGGGCTATCGAGCCGGCCCCGGTGCCTTTTATTTTTGATGTAGCATTTATGTAATCTAAAGCACCTTTAAATATGAATGAAAAAATCATTCAATTCTAAACTTAAAATGGGTGAATTCAATGCATGTAAATGGTACCCCAGTAAAGCTGATTTTAGTTTAAAATGATTGTTGGGACACTTATCGGGATTCCGTTGAATCAGTAAATCAGTTTTGGCATATTTGACATCATAACTATAATTACTCTTCCAATCCATGAATGCAGAATTTCCTTCTGTTTATATAGGACATTAATATACAAATTTATTACTGTAAATGCATCACTTATTTCATCCATTCTGTCCTTTGGTTACCATTATCATATCTTACTATTGTCTATATTTTAACAATTTAATTTACCCTTCCTAATAATTTCATTTCTACAGTCTCCCACTCTCATTTTTCTATTCAGGCTGCTACACTGAATTTAGTATCTCTTGTAATTCTCATCTTCCGATAATATATTCTATGAATTTTTGTTTGTCAGTGAAGAATTTGAACTCATACTCATTTTTTCTCTTTTCAAAATCATCTTTTTATTTTTAAATTTATTTTTATTATTTATTATATATATATATTAGGATACATTTATTACATAAAAGTCACACAGAAATTTTCGAAGTACCCATATTCCACCCTCCCACACCTCCCACAACCTCCCACATATATATCCTTCATCAGTGTGGCATAATGACTGTGATAGATATACACATTTGGGGGATTTGCCATCAAGCATGGATCACAGTTCAGACTGTAGATCACCCTCTCTCCCATACAGTTATGCATGATACATGATGATATAAAATGGCCTATATCTTCCATTGCAACATCAACCATGACAATTCCCAAGTCCCATAAAAACTCCGTATTACAATTGCCCTTCCCTCACCCTGCCCCCAAAGTGTCCAGTGAACTTGGTTCCACAAAATTTTGTAACTTCTTCCACTGCATGTATCACAAGTCTATAACAGGACAACAAGTCCATTCCAGTCGTAGTTCTTCCCCCAATCCCGAGGAGTCTGGGACGGTGATGTCCCCTCCACCACCAAGTGAGGTGGAGCTTATATCCCATGGATATTATGGAAGATTTGATCTGCCTGCAACTGCAGGCTCTCTCCATTCCCCAGGATAGCCACTGTCGATCATCATCTCCCCAGGTGTCCTGGGTGAGTCTATTGAGTTGTAGAGTAGGAGTTTCAGGTCCACAGTGCCTCTGGACCCAGTTGGCACATGGATAGCACATAGCCTCCTGTCTTTGGACGTACACCTAAGACTCTGGCATCAAATATAGATTTGAATCGAAGAGACCGATGGACCATGAGCAGTGAAGACATATTTTGGTCAGCCTCTGTCACTCTCAGGAGCAAGGGTTCCAAATTAGGACCCACTGGTAAGGCACCAAACTCTGGGGCTATCTGCCCTGATCTAGGACATAGGTATCTCCAAAGTCCTCAGAAGTCCCTGTATTTGGGGTGATATCCATATTGGAAGCCTAGGAGGTACTAATGGGGAGTGCATAAGTCTTCCTTCTGGTTTGGTCTCCTGACTCTCTGTGAAGTCTCTTAGTGCTATGGATGCATTTGTGTTTACCATTTCCACATTTTATTTGGAGTCTTTTTCCAGTCGTTCTGTCCATTGGCATTTTTTAGTAATCCCTCGATGCCAGGGAGGCTCATCCCTGGGAGTCATGTCCCACACT
>PVKH010017212.1:0-15485 GCA_004027955.1 Chaetophractus vellerosus | reverse complement strand
AGACCAAAACTTGGCAGAAAGACTGCCTGGCCAGCAAACCCTGGGACATCAGCCTGGCCCAGCCTGAGAGCATCCACAGTGACTTGCAGAGTTCTGATAAACAGGTGATGCACCAGATATCTCCTCAGATGAGTGTGGCTCCCCTGCTCCCATCCTGCAGCCTGTCCCTCTACCTCAGAGCCCAGGAGGCACCCAGCCCAAGTGCCCATATGAACCTCTCTGCCCTAGCAGAAGGCAGACTGTCTTGAAGCCAGAAGGTGCAGAAGCAAGAGTATGAAGTGGAATGAATGTTCTTGTTCTGAGAAGTACACTTATTGCAATGGTATCATTTAGAATTTTTTTTTTTCCTGGGGGTGAGTAGTAAGTTCTACATATTTTATTGTAAAAGTCTCCAGTCAGTTTTCCTCAGGGAAATTATGAGAAAAATGCAATTTCTTACCAGACAAAAGATGGAAAAATTTCCCTTTTGTCCCACTCCCTGTTACCCACATTTTGTTTTTAATTTATTGGCTAACCTCATGGTGGTGATCCATGAGGTGTATGTGAGTATACACATGTGTGTGTATTGTATATATGCTATCATATTACTGAAAGACACATTTTTTTAGAGATTTATTTATTTTATTACATATCTCCCCTTCCCCCCAGCTGCGGCAATGCGCCGAGACTGGTCACTGCGCAGGCGCGGCTTTCCCCGCTTGTGGGCGGCTTCTGCTTCTATTCACGGCTGGTACTGCTTCAGTTCACGTGTGGCTGGCTGCGCTCCATTCACAGGTGACCTGCCCTGCCCGTGGCGGCTTCTGCCCTGTCTGTGGCAGCTTTTTGCCCTGCCCACGGTGGCTCTGGCCCGCCCATGGAGGCTTGCCATTCTCAAGGTGGTCTGCCCGCTAGGAGAGGTCCCTGGGAACCGGACCCGGGGCCTCCCATGTGGTATGCCAGTGCCCTATCCACTGGGCTATTGAGCCGGCCCCCTGAAGGACACATTTTAACAAAGATTTCTGTCATAAATCAACTTTTCTCATTTGGATAGTCCTGCAGAGCCAAGTGTTTGATAAAAACAGTATGCTATCTCTTTGAAAGCCTCTATAGCTGAGATTTCTAATTCTGGGGCAGAAAGATTGTATTCAAATCAGACTACCATGGAGCCATCTATGAAGTAAAGACTCCTTCCAGCATGACAGGAATTAAAACTAAGCTTGGCTTTGAAGCACATAGTCAAACTGAAGTATTATTAGCTGAGTAGGCTGGACAGAGAAGCTAGACATTAAAATGAACCTTGCTTGCCCTCAGGAACAGCTGTGCAGTTTTCTTTTTAAAATTTTAACTTTTTCTGCATTGCAGTCACTTGTAGTCATGTGCTTCAGAGGAAGGGAGGAGGTGGTGGTTTAGGGTAAGTCTTAAGCTGAAACCCAATGGATGTTACAGCATTGCCAATTGGAAAATAGAAGGAGTTTTATTGGAGGGAGAAATGTACTAATTCCACATAATCATCAAATAAAAACCTAGATGTTTGCTGTGTTCTAAGGTACAAGCTCCCAGTTTCAAAAAGCTTTCTCAGTTTTCTCAGTTTCTTAGCATTCTCAAAAAGTGTCTCAGTCTAATTTAAGTAAGAGACAAAGGAATCTGACTGAAATTTAGAATGAAAGGAAAAATGACATGTCACCAAAGTCTCTGAACATATTTAATTTTCTCTGATATAATAAATTTGTCAAGGATGAGCCAAGTTAATATTAACTAGATTTCTTTCTCTGCCCAGAATGACATCTTTAGAAATGAAAAGACATACATAGCACAGCAGGAAAATTAAACAAAAGTTTCATGAGACCTGATGTAAGATTGCAAATCTGGCAATAACTTACTTTGTGACCGTGTGAGTCCATTACCCTCTCATGCCCCTAATTTCCCCAATTTCAGAGTATAATTAAGGTGTTTCCATTGCCCCTCTTTTACTTCATTAACCCTGGGCCCAGAGGAAAAACTGAAAACACATTTTTCCTGAGGACAAGAATTCTTTCTTTTCCCTTCCACAGATGCATTTGCTCTGTCTTCCTGGCCTCTGTCTACAGTGAGGAGGATGTGTCTCGACAACAACCAACTTGGAAGATGCTTCTCTGTTGAGGACTGTAGCCAGTTAGTGCTGACTCTACCTGGGAGGGGAACTGCTATTATTGGACTTTGGGTCTCTGGAAGAAAGAGCCCTAGAGGTTTTTCTGTGTGTAAAAATGAACCTGCTTGAAAAGAGATTGATAGACTGGAGATCTCTGAAATGCAAAGTAATTCAATCTTGCAGTTCTCTTGAAGCCTCATCAAGGGAGAAATCAACTTGGATAAAAACAAACAAAAAAAATCTACAAGAGTTTGCAGCCAAACCTGTACTCCAATCTAGGCTCCACTGCTTACTGTTGTTGTATGTTGTGACAACTTACTCTATGAGTCTGTTTTCACTTAGCCAAAATGGGAATACTAATCCTAAATTGTGGGGTTGTCAAGATTAAGTGAGATGATATACTGAAGATATATTTGATAAAAGCTCATGTTTTCTCTTCCTGAAGTAATAAGAAAAGAACAAAAGTTTAATGAAGATTCTGGATACCATTCAAGAGAGGAAGCCTAGATCTCAAGAATAGAGGCTATGGAAAACTAAGCTTAGTATAATACTTTGCAACAATCCTGTTGTATTGCTCAGGTGTTAGCAGATGAAAAGGTCAATTGGCACCACCTGGAGGTCAAAATGAATAGTACATTGGAAAAGTTGGTTTTGGCTTAGAAAAGGGGAAAGTGCAATTTCTTTGCACACAGCATTTGATGACTCTGGAAATTCCTACTGTGTTAAAGGTATGTGATACAGCAATGAAGAAAATACAAAATTCTCATCCCAATCAAATTTAAACTCAAGTGGGTATATGATCAGATATATGATCTGGATGGGAATAAGTGCACTCAAGAAAAGCAAGGAAAGGGAATAAATCCAGTGCTACTGTTGATAGGTGGTATAGGCCTCTTTGATGAAGGTATATTTTATTAGAGACCTGAAAGAAGTGAAGAAGTAGACCATGTAGATATGTAGGGACAAATCATACCAGATAAGAAGAGACAATAAAGTAAATGGGCACTCAAGTGGAGGATCCTTGGCCTGTTTTAAAACAGAACAACCTAGAAGGCTGTATGGAAAAAAAGTAGAGCAAGGAAGAAAATGGTAGATTAGGTTGAAGGGGAGGCTAGGGGCAAGATTGTGTAGATAATCAAAACAACTCTGAAGATAAAGAAATTCTAGGTTCCTTGAGGCCAGGTAAAGAGGTAGTCTTGGAAGATACTGAGATGGGAGCAACCAATAAATTTTCAAAGGGCTTGAGACTGAGGTGGGAGGAGAGCATGTCTGGTCACCAACCCTAGTGGGATGGGCCAATGGAAAAAATATTATGCATATCATAAATGGAGATTCATCATTTGAAAAAAATGTGCTTCCAAGTTAATTTTACCACAAAATCTAGGTGATGAGGAGGTGCACAGTCATCACACATTTTCACCATGCCTTAGAACAACCACAGAGTACACTCATTCCTGCATTCATGTGGCACTGACCCCTTTGGTGACCCATTTCTAAGTTTCCCCACAAATTCCCACTCTATCTGGATTAAATAGTACTAAGGTAGAAACTCCAGCTGGAATTAACAAGTTGGACCCAGGATGGTAACCACAGCTTCTCTGCCTTTATCAGTTTTATATATGGGGTGTCAATTATTTAAAGACAATGGTTTCATTTTTAAAAGATAAAATTTCCTTCCTTGTTAGGTAAAGAAACAGATGCATAGAGAGTTACAATATTTTTCCATATGCCCAGGTGCTAAACATGCAGCAGAACCAGGTTTAGAGCTCAGTCTTCTTGCCTTGATGTACTCATTTTAGAAAACTATATATATATATATCAGCAGACTGAAAGATGTACCTCAGAAATGAAAGCCTGCTTTTAATCTTAATCCCATTGTAAACAGGACCATTGTATTAGTCAGCCAAAGAGATATCTTTGCAAAATATACTAATAATTGGTTGGTCTTTATAAAGGGTATTTATTTGGGGTAGAACCTCACAGTTACCAGGCAACAAAGCATAAGTTTCTTCTCTCACTAAAGTCCACGTGTTGGAGCAAGGCAGCTGCTGACGTCTGCAAGGGCTGAGGCCTTTGGGTTCCTCTCCTGTCAGGGCTGCATTTCTCTCTGGGCTTAGCTTCCTTTTCCTCCACAAGTTCAGCTCTAGACCATGAGGCTCTCTATGCTTTCCATCGCTCCACAAGGCCAGCTGTAGACTATCAGATGAATGGCTCACTTGTCTTCTCCTGGAGTGCTCCTCTCCAACATCAGAACTGCATCTCAAGAATCTGCTTCTCAAACCTGCTGCCTTGCCTTTATACTTGAGACCACACCCACTGAGGGGTGGGGGTCAATGCCCTCCTGACTTGGCCCAGTTAACACCCTAATCATAAACCAATCATGCCCAGATGAACAGATCAGTTTACAAGCATGATTCAACTTATATTTTTGGAATTCATAAATAAATAAAACTGTCAAACCATTACAACCATTCAAAGATGATATTTTTAATTAAGATGTGGCCAACTGAATCAGGTTGTGTTTTAATCCTATTCCTAGAGGACTTATAAAAGAGAAAGTTGTGGGGTGGAGCCCAAACCAGGAAGTCAGTGGAACACAGAAAAGAAAGGAGAGGACATCATCATGTGTGAGGAGAGTCAAGGAATGCAAAGATTTTCACTGACCAAGAATGCCACCAACCTGGAAGGAAGCAAGCCTTCTAGCCTCTGAAACCAAGAGATTATGAAGCAGGCTGATGAGGGAGGAAGGAATCAAGAGTCAAAGAATGCTACAAGCTACCAGCAGCTGAAAACGCAAGGAATACAGCTCTAGAGACTGAAAAGGCAAGGAGCATATTCTCTCTTAGAGCCTCCAGAGCAGGGCAGCCCAGGGGATACACCTGGTTCAGACAAGGGAAACTTACTTTGGATTTCTGACCTGGAGAACCCTAACAGAATGAATCTGTGTGGTTGATACCCACCACATTTATAGCGAGTTTTTAGAGATCCTGTAAGAAACTAATGCAGGAATGTGCAGGAAACACAATATAAACTGTGCTTCAGTGTAAAGTAATCTGAGGTATTGGAAAGCCACATGTGTACTTGTCAGAGTAATCAGAGAAATCAAATTAAATACATTGCTGGCTTTATATTAATTGGTTTCTGATTATTATAAGTGGTGGCAGCAATAAAAAGAATAAATGTAGTCCACATTATAACTTGATTCTATAAAAAAGTGAATAGTATCTACACAGTTACCTAGAATGATACTTCCATATAACTGATGAACACAATGTATTGTTGTAATGGTTTGACAGTTTTATGTAATTATGAATTCCAAAAATATAATTGAATCATGCTTGTAAACTGATCTGTTAATCTGGGCATGATTAAGTTATGATTAGGGCATTAACTGGGCCACCTCAGTAGGGCATTGAGCCCCGCTCCTCGGTGGGTGTGGTCTCAAGTATAAAAGGCAAGGCCAAAGACAGAGGGAGAAGATTGGAGAAGCAGTTTTTGAGAAGCAGTTCTGATGTTGGAGAGAATGCCCCAGGAGTAGAAAAGTGAGCCGCTTGCCTGATAGTCTACAGCTGACCTTGTGGAGGAACCAGAGGAACTAAGCCTGGAGAGAAATGCAGCCCCCGGGAAACCAAGAAGCCTGAACCCTGGCAAACATCGGCAGCTGCCTTGCTCCAACACGTGCCAAAGGACTTTGGTGAGGGAAAAACTTATGCTTTGTAGCCTGATAACTGTAAGAATCTACACACACAAAAAATACCCTTTATAAAAACCAACCAATTATTGGTATATTAGGAAAGCATCCCTTTGGCTGACTAATACAATTGTCTACTAAAAATTTCCTTAAAATAAATGTGTCAAAATTCAATTTCCCAATACAATAAACATCCTTATTAACCTACAGCATTGATTTATGAAAATCTTAATTTTGTCAAGTATAAGTATGTTTTATATTTCCTATTTGAAAGGAATTTTTTTGAATTTTTTATTGAAGTAAAATTCAGAAAACGTATAATTATCCATTTTACACTATAGAGAATTTAGTGGCATTTAGAACATTCACAATGTTGTACAACCATTACTTCTGTCTAATTCCAAAATATTTTCATTATCCCAAACTTAACCCTGTACCATTAAAGTTTCAGTCCCAGTCCCTTCCCCTAGACCCTGCAACCACACACAGCTTCATTTTATCTGTGGAATTACTTCTTTGGTCCATTTAATATAAATGGAAACTTACAATATGTGACCTTTTGTGTCAGGCTTCTTTCACTTAGTATTACTTATTCAAGTACATCCAAACTGTATCAGGTATCTGTACTCCATGACTTTTTATGGCTTTATAATATCCCATTGTGTGAATATGCCACTTTGGGTTTATCTACTTTATCTATTGGGAGACATCAGGGTTGTGCCTTCCTTTGGGTAGCTGTGAATACTGCTGACATGAACCTTCATATACATGAATTTGTTAAATAACTGTTTTCAATTCATTGAGATATTTACCTAGGTGTAGAATTCTGGGTCACATGGTGATTCTAAATTTAACTTCTGAGGAGATATTTAACTGTTTACTACAGTGGCCACATCCTTTTACATTTCCACCTGCAACATATGAGGACTCCTGTTAGATTTAGTCTTATGTGACTGGCTTATTTCACTTATAATGTTTTCAATGCCATCCATATTGAAGCATCTATCAGTTCTTCATTCCTTTTCATGGGCTGATAAATATTGATATATGGTATATCACATTTTGTTTATCCATTCATCAGTTGGTGTGCATTTGGTTTGTTATCACATTTGGCTACTGTGAATAATACTGCTACACAGATTTGTATGAAAATTTTTGTGTGGACATGTGTATTCATTACTCTGGGAATATGCCTACAAGTGGATTTGCAAGATCACTGGACAACCCTATTTTTTTGTCATTAGAGGAAATTTCTGACTGTTTTACGGAAACAGCTACCACATTTTACATTCCATTACATTCCATCCAGCAATGAATTTTACTTCAATAAAAAATTCTGATTTCAACATGTCCATGCCAACACTTGTAGTTATCTGACTTTTTCATTCCAGCCATCCTAATGGCTAAGTGGAATCTCACTGTGGATTTATTTGCATTTTCTGGATGACTCGATATTGAATACCTTTTCATATGCTTATTGGTCATTTGTGTGTCTTCCTTGGAAAAATATTAAGGTCTTTTGCTCATTTTTAATTGGGTTGTTTTTCTTTGTTTATTATTGATATATGTGTCCTTTACTGAAGATTCAAGTATCTTATCAGATATAAGATATTGCCATTATGATGGTTGCTGCTGCAGTTTCTTGATATATCCTTTGAAGCACAAAGGTTTTACTTTTGATGAAATCACTTTTATTTTATTTTATCTTTTTATTTTATTTTATTTTATTTTATTTCATTTGTAGCTGGTATCATATCTAAGAATCTTATACCAAATATAAGATCATGAAGATAAACCCCTATGTTTTCCTCTAATAATTCTGTAAGTTAAGGGCTTTCATTTCAGTCTTTGACAGAATTTTTTGCCCATTTTTCTATATGGTGAAGGATAGGGGCCTAAGTTTATTCTTTTTTATGCGAATATCTTGTCATCCAGCACCATCTTTAAAATATACTCTTTCCATTGAATGGTATTGGTAACCTTGTGAAAATTATGTTCCCATAGATGTACAATTTTATTTCTGGACTTTCAATTCTATTCCATTCATCTCTGAGTCTATCCTGGTGCTGAACCACAGTATCTTGAACCATTGCTTTGTTCTAAGTTTTGAAGTCAAGAAGTATGAATCCATCTATGTTGTTCTTTTTCAAGATTGTCGGGTCTACTGCAATTCCATATGATTTATAAAACTAGCTTGACAATTTCTACAAAGAAATCAGCTAGGGTATTGGTAAGGATAACATTGAATCTATAGACCAGTTTGAAAGTATTGCTGTTTTAACAACATTAATCCTTCTGATCCATGAATATAAAATGGGTTTACATTTAATAAAATATTTATTAACTACTTTCAACAATGTTTTGTAGATTGCAGTGAATAAATTTTGCACATCTTTTTTTATTTTTGGTGCATTTGTAAAGTGGCAAGAGTCAACAATCTTAGCTTGTTTCTGATCTTAGAAGGAAGGCATCTAGTCTTTCATCATTAACTATGATGTTAAATGAATTTTGTATTCATGGGATAAATCCCACTTGATCATGTAGAATTCTTTTTATGCTACTGGATTCAACTTGCTAGTATTTCATTGTGATATTCTGAGCATTTTGTAATAGAGGACCATTCTTGTGTTTGTTCTATTAACCACAGTCATTATCTACCACCAAAAACACTATGTTATACAGTCCCTAGATTATCCTCTGGCTTTCTTTCAATTGTCATTAACCTCCCTAGTCTATGCCATAATATTCACTATAATGTGTTACCATCAACTCTATCCATTCCACCATATTTATAATCCACCTTGTTAAACATTCCACATACATTCATCATCAGCTCCCCCTTCTCATCCCACATTCTAACTCCTAGTAACCTATACTCTAGAGCAGGGTTTCTTAATCTTTTTTTTTCCATGGACCCCTTTACCAGTCAAGTAAAAAACATGGACCACTTCTCAGTATGTAGAGGCAGTTAGTTTTATGACACTCAATATCAACATGCCTTTAAATTGAATTTTAGGATTATTCAAAATTACATTTTAGAACTTTACCATAATTTCAATACCTGATAACCTAACATGGTTCAACATCTGTTCAAATGGTCATATTTGACAAATATTTAGAAATTTGAGTTTTCCCACAGTATCATAAAGTGATCTCCACCATCTTTACCAATCTTTTTGCAGGCACTTATCCACTGCACTCAGAACACCCTACATCAAAAAAAAAATCATACTAAGTCCACACTATACTGTGTATTATTTAATGAATATATCACACCTGCATCAACACATCCCCACAAGAATAATGATTTTTAAATGCATAAAGTAAAATTACAAAGGAAATCAATTACATATATTGAAATAAAGTTACTAAAATAAAAAAAAACATTTGATATAATACTATACATATGTGCTTCTTTCTTAACACATTAAATAATAATCTAATGCATCAAAAATATAGGAAAGTTAAAGTTAAATTTTATGTTTTAAAAGACATGTCAATTTGTAGACTGTTGTTCATCTTGAATAAGAACACTAAACTGTGGTGTAGTATTTGACAAAGCAACATGCATATCATGTTGGGCATCTAATCGAGTTCAATTGTTTGTTTTCATTGTTAGAAGTGTTGAAAATCCCAATTCACAAAGATATATTGTTGCAAATGGAATCAAAGCTTCCATAGGTCACTTTATAAGACAAGGATAGTTTTCTCTCAGGGAAAACCAGACTTCTTCATGGCTTTTTGAGTTGAACTCCTGTTTTACTAAGGAAAAGGCAGAGATCCAAAACATGAATAAAGACTAGCAATTTATTTGATATTTGATGTGTATATGATCTGACATTAATAAACAGTAAAAAAATCACAATTACTGTTTAGTCACATATAGTGTAATAAACTAATTAGATAGCACAAAGGTAAATGAAAGTACATTTACAAATACTCACCAAATGTGGCAAAACCCAACATCTGGTCTTTCATAAGGCTAGGAAGTCCCATTTGGCAGCTGGCTAGAACCCCAATCAAAATCAAGGTACCAGGCAGAGCATTCTCTCCTGGGTGAGACTTCAACCAGCAGTCAAGGGGCTGCCCTTTTTAGGGAGCTCTATAACTTCAGAAATCTTGCCAATTTTGCAACTCATGATTGATTACCACATTCTGAGATGACAGTGCCTGTCCATGGGGAAGTGGCCAATTCCCCCAAGGAGTGACACATAGTCTCTGAAGCATCCTGTTCTAAAGGGCACTGTTATTCATGGAACTTTTAACAGGGACATAAGGTCATTGTATAGTTAAAATAAGGAACTAACACTCACAGGTCCCCAAGCACATCCTCATTCCACAGCTAAGTTATTTAACACTAAGATAAGGTTACATTCCTGAGGCAGGAAAGGTCTTCAAGCATGTTCACATCTATTTCTTTTATGTGACTTCTCCTACATGCCCAAAGCAATTACATTATACTTTAACTTCTTGTTCACAATCCTTCCCCCAAAATAATATTGAATATATATGAGTATATATATATATGTATATATATATATATATAAACTCCAGTTGTAAGAAGTTTTTTGTCCTAAGATCATTGAGTTCATATTTGGTTAAGTCAACATCTTTGATACAGTTTATATCAGAAAGAAAATGATTGCAGATCCATGGTTCAATTTTCATGCCATCAGGATAGAAATAACTAAGTTCTATAATGTTTCCAAGGTTTTGCAGGTATTTCTTTACAAAAAAGATGGCAGACAATTTTGTACATCAATTCATTCTTAGTAAAACATTTCCTCCAACATTGGAAAGTTTGCAAGAATGCTGGCCTCTATTCTCTTCTTCCATATTGGAAACTTAGCCAAGAAATTTATAATACTTCAGCAACATCCATAATGGTGACTTCATGACTTCGAATGGAAATGTTTATCTCATTCATATAGTGAAAAATTTCTGCCAGGTAAGCCAATCCATGAATAAAATCCTTTCTTTCAAAATGTTCTAAGAGTGGGTTTTCTTTTTCTTTCAGAAAAAGTCAAACTTTTGCCTTTAGTTCAAATAAATGTTTCAAGACTTGTCCCCTTGAAATCCAGCACACTTCTGGGTGGTAAAGAAGGACTTCATATTCTGCTTCCAGTTCCTGACAAAATCTTTTAAAAATACAATGATTCAGAGAACTTTTCTTGATGAAGTTGATAACTTTTATGGCTGTTGACCAAACTTTTTTCAGTGTTGTTGGAAGTGTCTTTGTTGCCAATGCATGTCTGTGTAAAAAGCAATGAGTGATAATTTGAGGAGCTTCTATTTTTATTAAAGTAGCAGAACCAGATGTATTACCAAGCATCACAGGAGCTCCATCAATGCAAAGATAATGAAGTTTTTCTTCCCAATCAAAGTTTTGTTTGTAAAAAAAAACTTTTTACCATTTCAAAAATGTTGATGGCCCTCATATTTTCCTAAAGTGACTCACAAAATAAGAATTCTTCATTGATGGCATCAGCATGCACATTGCAAACAAAACCAAGGAGCTGGCTATATTAAGAGATGTCTGTAGTTTCATCCAATTGCACACTGAAGGGGAATGATGAGGCCACCAATTCCTGGATGACCTGTTTTAAAATATTAAAAGACATATCAACTATTCCAGAATGTGTTACATGATTTGATGAAGTAGCCACTTCCAGTTTCCTCCTCTGTTACAGTCCACACACCAATCTCACCATTTCCAGTGCACATGGCTTTGCCAACATCTCTCCAATAGTGTGGGCCTTCTTTTGCCTGGCCATCTGGTAAGCAGTTGTACAGGATGCTTCAAGCAGAGTCTTTTGTGAAATGGCAAATCCAAGTTTTGGAAGTGTCCCTGATTTTTCAAACTGAGATTTATTTTGCATGAAAAAACTCATGTCTTTAGATGGTTTTTCAGCATGGACAGACATGAAATGGTCTTTCAGTTTTGCTGTCTTCATATTTTGTTTGCAGAATTTTTTTTCCAAGCAAAAACCACTGCAGTTTTTTGAGTTCCATCACATTCATTAATACAAGTAAGACCAAATAATACATAACTTTTATCATACTTCTTTTTCTTTGACATTTCAACTTAAATTTGGTCTGTAAAATAAAATATATAATTTAATTGATAGTTTTTAACTCTCAGTATTTTATAAGGTTTTTAAGTAATTTAATAAATATGCATATAAATAAGTAATTTTTAACTCTTAGATAGACATTTGGATTGCAGCAGTAGATCAGGATTCATGTTCTTTCTGGAATTTGGTATCTTTCCTGAAATTGCACATAAAGTTGCAGATTTCAGAAACTTCCTAGAAACCTAGCAGTAAAAGAAAAATGTATAATACATATGGACATTTACAGACATCACTAGGATCACAGATGGTTATATGCCACAATATCAACAACTGAAAAGCATAAATGTTGATTGAATGGATTGGCAAATTCAGTGGGTGTGCCTGATTTATACTTATAGCCAGGGAGTCTATTCATGATAAAGGTAACCTACTTGTGAAAAGTTATGGATTCTCATTTCAACTGACCAGTTTTGTAAAATTTTAACAATCAATGAAAACAACTTACTTTCACTCATTTGTTAACAAATAATTGTAGTGAGGGAAATACTTGAATGTAACAAAGTCACTGGGCAACCAATGTGTGAATGCTCAACTTCACCATTTGGTACCTGAATGACTACTAAACACTGAGTTGCCAGCACAGATTAGGTAACAAACAGATAGATTGCTCAAGCTGGCAGGGAAAGTATGCACATTTTCTCTGCACAACAAAAGTGACCATGTTGTCTGGATAAAATGTGCAACATCTTTGTGTTTCTCACACAAGACAATTTTGACCTGTCATTTTTTATGTTTTGCTTATTAATTATAATGTCATAACTGTGTTTCTTTGATATGATTGGTTGCCTAAAAGTGCAGCTAACACCATAGTTAACAATTTTTCAACACAAGTGGCTTGGTCAAAATCACTAATAGTCACACAGCATGTGTGGAATGTGTTGTGTATTTCAAGCATGTTTTATTTCATGAGGTTATATTTTTCACTTTGAATTTTTAAAATTTTTTGTTATAATTACATTGATTATAACTGTGCTGAGTGAAATTTTGAATGTCTATGTCTTGAGCCCACTCTGATTTAGCCTCACGAAATGACACCCCTATACTTCAAAAGATCAAAGATACTGCTCAGGATATCTTTTTCTTTTTGTTACCAAATAGTTTGTACACAGCAGGACTGTGATCATGTGTGATCTAGCATTGGGTCTAACAACTACCCTAATTTCAAATTATGGAGTAACATAAGCAATATTTTGAGATATGCAGCAACTGTAATATGATATGAAATGAATACTACTGTAAATTACTGCATACATTAATAAGTGAAGAAATGCTAGATTTCAGTTAGAGCTCAGAGAAAATAAAAACATTCTTTTCAATTCAAGCTCACAGACCTCCTGAAATTTTTTCATGGACCCCTGGTTAAGAACTCCTAGCATAGAGGCAGGACTGAAACTTGATCTGAGCCTTCAGGCAGGGCTTTTCTAGAGCTGAGCATGCACTTGGTACTGAAACTTGAGCTGAGCATGCATTTAGGCTTAATCTAGAGCTAACTAACAGTTCCAGTGAGATTTAAACTAGTTTTAAGCATGCAGGTAGGGATTAAACTGGAACTGACCATGCAGGTGGAGCTTAAAATAGAATTAAGCTCACAGACAGGACTTAAAGTTGATCTGATCATGCAGGTGGGGCTTACACTTGACCTGAGCCTGGAGGCATATTTTTCTATAGCAGACCTTGCAAACAATATTATCTATAGTTTATTGTGCAGGTAGAGCTTAATCTAGAGCTAACCAAAGAAGAGGGTCTGAAACTTGATCTGAGCATGCAGGCAGGGTTTAAACTAGAGCTGACTATGAAGGCAGAATTTAATTTAGAACTGACCAAGCAGGCAGGGCTTAAACTAGAGCTTGTCATGCAGGTTGGGCACAATCTAGAGCTGAATCATGCTGTGGAAACTTAAACAAGAGCTGGTCACATAAACAAGGCTTCCTGTTTCACCAAGCCAGCAACTAAAGTAACCCTGTTAAATGAAAGTCTGATCATGTTAGGATGCTGCATAAAACCCTCTTACAGGCTTCCCCCCTGCTCAGAGTTTTAGTTCCTATTGTCATCCACAAACTCCTACAGACTCTGGTTCTGGCATAGCCCCTGTTCTAGGCATGGGGCCCCCATTCACCCTGGAAGCTGCCAGGCACAGTCTAGTAGAAGCCTCAGCAAGGTATAAGTCAGCTTTGGCTCCAACTATGGATTCTCAGGACAGCCTCCCTGGCTACCTTAGCTACATCTCCACACATACCAAACACCACTTTCCATCCTCCTACTCTGCTCTCCTTTTCTCCATTTCAGTTGACTTTTCTTATTTACTGTCTGCCTCCCCAACTGTGGTGTGAGCTCCAGGAGGGTAGGGTTTTGTCTAATTCCTGTGGTGTTTTCATGACTAAGAATAACATATAAATGAGAAATATTAGTTAAATGAATTATTAAAAGAAAAATATGAGAGATAAAACTGGCACAGTGCTCATTAAAATAAGAAAGACTCCCAAAGATTATAATAGGATTCAAAAGTAGTGAAATTTGGTAAACAGGCATTTGTTTTGTGCTTTTTTTATATATGATTTTTTTCAAATTCAAGATAGTAAGTAGCACTAAGAAAAAAGGTTACCTTTCACTGTGGCTTCTTTCTCTTCTTTTATTGTTGTCAGGAGAAGTAAAAGACCACTTCTCAAGAAGTCTCAAGGAATGAGGGTGCCTCTGGGGTACTGGGGTCCCTTCCATTTCCCAAATGAGGAGACTGAGGTCTAAAGGATACACATGGGTCACCTGGAGACACAGCTGTTTGTAACAGTATAGCTTGCCCTGGGTCTGCCCCCTCTGAGGACTAACCCAGGGCACCTCCTCCTCAGTTTAAACCCTGGCCTCTCCAGACCTGCTAGGGACAGAGGAGCTCAAGGCAGGAGAAGTGACAGATAGGACCTGGAGACTCCTGCTCGATGTGGGCAGTGTAAAACTCCCATGAAAATGTTCCATGATGACTCCTTTCATGAAGAATCAGAAGGTTGTGGTTCACTTCTGGGATTCAGATGAGGCAGGCCTGGATGCTAACATGGGTTTAAACACTTCTATGTAGGGAGGCTTCAGGAGAGGTGTAATTTTTTCTGCATTTGTGTAAATGTTGCTGCCCCCCTTCATCTCACAGCCCCTGTCCTCAGGCCCCTGGTTTGTCCTGTAGGATGACTGGTTAAGTCATGGGGTAGGAGCTCTATCATGGATCTGCAGTCAGCAAATGCAAAGTGAGCTCTTGGACATACCTCCTCTGACAGTGAGGGGCTCTGGCTGGCAATTCCTGACCAGCAGAGGCTGTTGGGTATTGAAGGATCCCAGCACATTGGGAAGTCACCTCTGGGAGCATCTTAATATTTGTGATACCAAAAGCAAACCTTGAGTCAAAAGGACCTGGGTGCACCAGTTTATTTTGGAGACAAGACCAGAAAGTGAATGGGATGGGGTGTGAAGGCAAGACTCAGCAAGAGAAGAATCCTTATAATAGGCATGGCAAAGCATTGGTCACACCATGGTACCTGGGCTCAGGGCTGCTAAGGAGCTGGAGGCCACT
>PVKH010017211.1:0-15490 GCA_004027955.1 Chaetophractus vellerosus | reverse complement strand
TCAATCCCTGGCACCTTAAAAAAAAGAACAACAACAATAACAACAAACAGAAAAAAGAATGGGAAAAAACTGAAAAGATTCTCAGGGAATTGAATGAGAGCATGAAGCACACAAACATATGTGTTATGGGTGCCCCAGAAGGAGAAGAGAACAGAAAAGGGGCAGAAAGACTATTTTAGGAAATAAAGCCTCAAAATATCTCAACCCTTATAAAAGACATAAATATCAATATCCAAGGAGGACAATGGACTCCAAATAGAATGGATCCAAATAGACCTGCTCTGAGACATCTACTATTCAGAATGTCAAATGCCAGGGATAAGGAGAGGATTCTGAAAGCAGCAAGAGAAAAAGCAATCCATTACATACAAGGGATGTTCAAATAAGACCAAGTGCCAATTTATCATCAGAAATCGTGAAGGTGAGAAGGCAGTGGTATGATATATTTAAGGTACTGGAAAAAAAACTGCCAGCCAAGAATTCTTTATCCAGAAAAACTGTCCTTCAAAAATGAGGGTGAATTTAAAGTCTTCACAGATAAACAAAAACTGAGTGGGTTTGTCACAAAGAGACTGGACTCACAAGACATTCTAAAGAGAATGCTACAGTCTGAAAAAAAAAGACAGGAGAGTGAGGCTTGTAGAAGACTGCAGAAATGAAGATTATTACTAAGGGTAACTAAAAGGTAAAAAGACTAAGAATAGTAAAACATGACAATGGAAAGTCAAAGGATAAAATGGACTAAGCAAGTAATGCCTTTACAGTAATAACACAGAATGTTCAGGGATTGAACTCCCCAATCAAAAGACACATTCTGGCAGAGTGGATAAAAAAATATGAGCCATCGTTATTCTGTCTACCAAGGACTCACCTTAAATGCAAGGACACAAATAGGCTGAAAGTGAAAGGTTAGAAAAAGATATTCCATGCAAATAGTAACCAAAAAGAGCTGAAGTAGCTACACTAATATTGGGGGAAAATGATTTTAAATGCAAAACTGTTATAAAGAGATGAAGAAGGTCACTATATATTAAGAAAAGGGGTAATTCACCAAGAAGAAATAATAATGATAAGTGTTTATGCATCTAACCAGGGTGCCCCCAAAATACATGAGGCAAAACCTGGCAAAACTGAGGGGAGAAATAGACATCTCTACAATAATAGTTGGAGATTTCAATATACCAGTGTCATGATTGGATAGAACATCTGGACAGAGGATAAATAAGGAAACAGCTTGAATAATATGATAAATGAACTATACCAACTGACACATATAGAACATTGAAGTCCAAAACGGTAGGATATACATTCTTCTCAACATGGATTTTTCTCCAGGATAGACCATATAGTGGGTCGCAAAACAGGTCTCAATAAATTAAAAATGATTTAAATTATACAAAGGAACTTTTCTGATGATAATAGAATGAAGCTAGAAATCAACAACAGGCAGAAAAAGGGAAAATTCACAAGTATATTGAGATTAAACAACACACTCTTAATCAGTGGATCAAAGAAGAAATTGCAAGGGAAATCAGTAAATGTCTTGAAATGAATGTAAAGGAGGACACAACATACCAAAACCTATGGGGGGGGGGGCAGCTGTAGCCCAGTGGATAGGGCACTGGTTCACCACATGGGAGGTCCCAGGTTCAGTTCCCGGGGGCCTCTCCGAGTGGGCAGACCACCTTGAGAGGGCAAGCCACCGTGGGTGGGGCAAAGCCACCACGGGCAGGGCAAGTCACCCACGAACAGAGCAGAGCCACCCGCAAACAGAGCAGAGCCGCCCACGAGCAGAGCAGAGCCGCCTGCGAGCGGGGTAAGCCGCCTGGGCGGTGAGCTGACTCAGCATGTCGCCGCAACAGGGGGAGACAAAGCAGACACAGAAGAATGCAAAAATGAACACAGCAAGAATAAGCAGAAAAGGGGGGGATATGTAACAAACAACAACAACAACAAAAAAAAAAAACCTATGGGATGTACTTAGGACAGTGCTGAGAGGGAAATTTATAGCCCTCAATGCTTTCATTAAAAAAGAAGAGCTAAAATCAATGACCTAACTACACAGCTGGAGGAAAAGGACAGCAAATTAATACCAAAGCAAGCAGAAGGAGTGAAATAAAGATCAGATAAATGAAATTGAGAACAAAAACAATTGAGAGAATTAACAAAACCAACAGTTCATTCTTCAAGAAGATCAACAACATTGACAAGCCCTTAGCTAGAGCGACAAGGCAAAAAGAGAGACAAATCAAATAAATAAAATCAGAAATAAAAGAGATTATAAGATGATACAATGAACAACTGTATGCCAACAAACTAGACAACATAGGAACATATGAACAACCTACACTGACCCTACAAGAAATAGAAGACCTCAACAAACCAGTCACAAGCAAAGAGATCAAAACAATCATCAAACAACTCTCCAAAATGAAAAGCCCAGGACCAGATGGTTTCACAGTTGAATTCTATCAAGCATTCACAGAAGCTTTAATCCAATCTTAATCAAACTCTCAGAAAATTGAACAGGAGGGAACACTACCAAACTAATTCTATGAAGCCAACATCACCCTAATATCAAAGCCAGATAAAGATATAACAAAAAAAAAGAAAATTACAGACCCGTTTCCCTAATGAATATAGATGCAAAAGTCCTCAACAAAATATTTACTACTCGAATCCAAAAAAACATTAAAAGAATTATATACCATGATCAAGTGGGTTTTATCCCAGGCATGCAAGGATGGTTCAACACAAGAAATTCAATCGATATAATACATCACATTAATAAATCGAAGAAAAATTACATGATCATCTCAATTGGCTCAGAAAGGGCATGTGACAAAACACAGCACCCTTTTTTTTTTGATAAAACACTCTGAAAGGTAGGAATTGAAGGAACTTTCTCAAGATGATAAAGAGCATATGTGAAAAACCCACATCTAACATTATACTCAGTGTTGAAAGACTGAAAGCTTTCCTGTTGAGATTGGGAAGAAAACAAAGATGCCCATTATCACCACTGTTGTTCAATAGTGACAAATGGAATCAAATTGATATTTCTGAAAAAGACCCTCATGATTATGGTCAAGTAATTTTTGACAAGGCTGTCAAACTCACTCAACTGGGTCAGAACAGTCAATTCAAAAAATGGTGCTGGGAAAACTGGATATCCATAGCCAAAAGAAAGAAAGAAGATCCCTGTCATACACTCTATACAAAAATCAACTCAGAATAGAGCAAAGACCTCAATATAAAAGTTATAACACCTGCTAATTGGCTAGCCAAGAGTTGCAGGGTACATTCAAATTGACAGGGTAACTGATGCTAGATTCCCTGAGCATGACCAAAAGCAAAACGCTAATATGACTTGAAGATTTGGGTCCAGAACCAAGAACAAGATGCCTAAAGAGAAGCCCACTGCAGTATGGATCCTCCTCCGAAGAGCTGTCCCAGAGGCAGGAGCAGTGGCAGACTTGGAATCAACCAAAGAAGCCTGATGTAAGCAGACATTCATCACAAGATTTCCATCCACCATCCTGGATGAGGCCTTTGAACAGAACCAATTCCCTGGTGTTACAACCAGAGAAAAACTGGCTAAACAAACAGGCTTTCCAGAAGCAAGAATTTGGATATGGTTTCAGAACCAGAGAGATCAGCACCCAGAAGACCACAAGGAGATCCGTGAATTAATTGGCAGAGGCTCCAAGCTGGAGGCCCCATCTGGCCATTGGGCAGGAACAAAGCCACCTGTGCAGTGTCCCATGCAGGTCCCATCATCTTCCTTCCTGCAATACCTTCAATAGGAACCATGTACTTCAACCCACTCTTCTTTTGTTCCAAACACCCTCCGTTCCTTGGGTTAAGTTCGCAAGCTGCACAAGTCAGGCACCCAGGGTCCTTGTGGCCCAGCCCACCCAGACTACACAGGGAGGGGGAGAACAACCTGCACCCCCCAGACACTTATGAAACAGTGGCCAACAGGTCCACATCTGGGAAGAAGGTTCTCACATACCATGACTTCTTTCTGGTCCCCATTCCAGGAAAATGCCAGGATCAACCCAAATCCACTGGCATGGCAGTGGTGCAGTTACAAGAAAATCCTCTGGCAACCTGAGAATGAAAAGCAACAATTGCAGGATGTGGGCCAGCCAGGCACATCTCACTTCGTGCAATGGTGGGGCGAGGAGCTCCAGGGTGAGACTGCAGCATGCGAACCTCCTGAAGGGAAACTTCAGCAGCTTGGACACACTGAGACCCAGCTGAGGCAGCAGCAGGCAGACTCAACCGAAGAGCCTTCGCCTCCCCCTGCCGAAGAGCACGAGCAAGACGTGGAGACCTCAAGCCTTTTAGGACAACTTCTGTCGAGCACGCAGTTTCAGGAAAAGGCACCACCTTTTCTCCATCCAGATTCCCAGGAGCAAGACTATTCACCAGCCAAACCGCTGCAAAGCTCTCTTGGGCCTCCACTTTAGGAGGAAGAAGTGACCATTTCTAAATCCTTAGAACAGACCATGTTTGCTTTGGTGCAAAACCAGGGAGAGTTAAACATTGTGCTCCAGAGAAAGTCCAAGCCAAAGTGAAGGATCAATGACTCAGAATCCCAAATGTAGGACTTGACTCTGGCCCGTAGGCAGCAGTTACCCTCTCTATTGACTTCATTGAGTAAATGATGGTTTCCAAACTCCATACTATCTCGGGGCACCGTGGACACCAGGCAATAGACACATGGGCCAAATCTTGGTTGAACAAAAGCATTTTCAGGAAAACGTTTGCCTTCATCCACTCATCAGCATGTCCTCGGCATTCTGGAAAATCCAAAAACTCTCACCAAACTCAGGCAAGGAGACCACGACTTATGTGATATATCTGCACTGCTTTCCCCTATGGCAAGATGGGAAGCCAAACTTGAAATGAGCTTTATGTGTAGAAAACGAGGGAGTCCTATATTTCCTGATCATGGGAGTTGAGGAAAATGAACCTTTCCCTAGCCCGGAGGCTTGGAATAGGCAACTAGAAGCTACTGCAATATCAATAAGGGTTTGAATAAACAGGTTATGTACTAGTAGTAAGGCAACATCATGCAAGAATCTTTTTTTTTCCATCATTTCATCATGTAAAATATCGAGAAACTGCAGGGAAAGTTTGATTTGCAACCACGTGTATCCACAGGATGAAATCTATCGAGATTAATACTTCTACTATTTGAGAAACTTTTTATAGGATTACCCGTATATCAACACATACGTGTTCATTGTTAAAAGTGTATGTACATTTTAAGTCTCTTGCTAATCATTCTATACTCGAGTGTCCTCCCTGCCTTTGATGTGAGAACTCCTACCAGTTCCTTATCGACGATGACGCTGCATGTGATTTTACACTGGTGCGATAAACATATCTTTGAAAAGAAAATAAAAACAGTTCGGATTTGGGGGAGCATTAAATAACAGAATGTATGTAAAGTGCTTAGCAAATGTAAGTACTCAAGGTTATTATAATTCATCTCAAAGTAAAAACACTCATTGAACATTCGCTAAGGGGAGCCTTGTACAGGGTTTTAGGGCCAAGTTGATGAGAAAGACAGTTTCCACCTTCAAGGAGCTCTCAGGTATTCAGAGGAGATAAACTAGTAAATACAATGCAAATAGACAAGGTGAGTCTTGTCCCAGAAGCAAATACACTGTCTGGGAGCCCAGTGGTAAGCGCAAATCCTTCCAGCAACTAAGTGGGTCTTCAAGGATGGAAAGTATTTCAACAGGAAAAAAAAATTTCTTTTAAAAGGGAAACAAGAAACCTAAGCACAGTTGCATGAAACTGCATATCTTGGCAGAGCAGTGAGTGTCTGGGATGACTGGAAAGTAGGATTCAGAGGGAGAAAATGTGCTTTCCACAAGTCTGTCTCCTGCGTATCAATACAGCAAGATTTTTCCCCGCAGTGTTTAGCACCTTGCTCATTTACTCTACACACAGGAATTTTGTGTAATTTGGCAAAAGGCACACCGACAATAAATTTGTAGGTAATTATTTGCCACCAGCTGAGTTGCAGGTTTATCTTCCCCCCCTTGTTTGTGAGGCAGGCCCTTCCCTTTCTGGAACTTTCTGGAAGCTTTCTTCCAGAGGGAAGCCCCCCGATCTCACACACCCACCAGAGGGAGGCTCCGAGAACAGCAGAGCCACGCTTTGTCCTTGAGATGACAATCTTGCTTTCCACTTTGTCACAACTTATCTGGCAGAGAGACGATAGTTTCTTTCCCTCCTATGAGTCCTTGCCATATGTCATTGCTGTTTTTTAGCTTCTATACTAGTTACTACAGAGAGAAATGTCTACATTATTAAAAAGGATTGGTCCAGGCTATTTTTATTTCTCCAAAGGTGGAAGTGGGGGTATTCTTGGTAGTTTTTTTTTTTCCTTTTTGACTGCAGACCGGCTTCCTCCTGCTACCCAACATGTCTTTGAGCCCCCAGTGGCATTCTTTGAGGAATTCATTCATTCGTTCATTCATCCATTGTTGAACAGTGGTTAAGGCTCAGTCTCAGAGGCCTAGAGGCCGGGATTAGAAGACTTGAACTGGCCTTTACCTTAGACAAGTTACTCAACCTCTCTAACCTCAGTCACCTCACTCTGGGTCATAAAAGGAATCAAACGAGCACAATGCCCGCCACATGGTGAGTGCTGGGTGAGTGATTGGCTATCAGTCTTCTCATTAAAATGATCATTCAACAAACTCTTAGCATGTCAGCCCCATGAGGGCAGGACGTGGCTTTGTTCTGGCCACAGCTATGCCCCCAGGGCCTGGGCTTGAGCCAGGCAGGCCCCAAGCAGGGGTTCAATAAGCATTTGTGAAGCGAATGAAGGACTATCGTGCCAGACACCACCAGATGTGAGGGGTATTTTAAAAAAAAAAAAGATAGATGCAATCTGGGGTCCTGGATGGGACCCTGGAGCAGAAAGAAGGCATTGATGGAAAAACTGGCAAAAACCAAATAAAGTTTGGAGTTTATTTAATATTCATGTACATTTGCCAGAATCATTGTTGAACTATACCATGTGTTACCACAGTAATGCAAGGTGTCAATAAATGCGGGTGGAGGCTAATATGGTATCTCTGTATTTTCTGTAAATCTACAACTTCTGTAATAAAAAAAAATTTTAATATACCATAATCTTGTAAGAAGGTAACCTCAGGGGAACCTGAACCCAGGGGAGGGCTTTATGGGAACCCTCTGTACTATCTTTGCAACCCTTCTGTAAACCTAAAATTCTTCTAAAATCCAAAGTTTATTTAAAATTAGACACTGGGAATGACAGGCAAGCCTCCACTGTAATGGTTATGAGATCAGCTTCAGAAGAAAAGGATTCAAAGAGGACCGAGACGTCCATGCATGGCAGCAGCACTCCCAGATTTTAAGACAGCCGCATGTCAAGCATTTGCCCACAAACACGTATTTCTGGTGATTTGAGCTCAGGCCCTTGCGTTTGAATCCTGGGTCTCCTATTTTCTCCATCTCCATGGGCTTCCATTTTCCCCTCTATACAATGGGGATAAAAATAGTACCTATTTCTTGGGAAGATAGCAGAATTCATTGAGTTCACACATTTAAAGAGTAGAGAAGCATGCCTAGTACAAACAATTGAAGATAAACCAGCTAATACTCTCATTCCTTCTTTTATAGATGAGTTATTAGATGTAAAACTTAAGATGTATACCTTACCTTGGTGTCAGCAAATTTATTTCCTGTAATCAAATTTACAGATCAGAAAATTTAATTGAGACGTTTGCATCCTGACTTTTCGGGGTTCTGAAATAACTCAGTTTAATAAATATGTAATAATCAGCATTAATATGCCAAAGACACAGACACGCATCAATGCCTGGGGGCAGTCCACAGCTTAGATTCCCCACACCCTTGATCGTCTCTCATCAGTCTGCATAACAGGGGAGCCAGGACACATGCAGAATGCTCTCCTGCTTCTGGATTAAGCCCCCCCGAGTCTGCGGTGCTAAGCCTCAACCCAGCACCTTTCAAGAAAGAAACGCTTGCCCCCATGTGCTCACATGCACACGCCCCCCGGCTGAAAAATCTTGTCCGTTTCCAAAAGAAGCAATTTGCTCCAGTCACAGCCGGCCAGGTTTCCCTGCACCACAAAGCACAGCAATTAAAACACACTTGGGAAGCTGCACTGCTATTTGGAGAGAGAATTATTAATTCATGTTTACAGTTTACAAATCCAATCATAGACATGTATTTGGACCATTAGAGCTGTGTAATAAAAATATGGTGACTGCTTTTACTTTGCAGAAATGATCATTTCCTTAGATTTTGCAATTCACTAACATTAATTGGCAAAATTGAATTCTTCCAGCATGAAAGGAGACAAATGGCCCCTCATTATTTAATCAAAAAGAAACCAAGGGCTCTGTGCACAGATGCTGTGACCATAGGACTTTGCTGGGAATCTGCAGGAGCTGCTTCTTGCTTCATTCAAGTCCAGACAAATAAATGAGAGGCTTTGCAAAAAGAAAGGTACCAAAAGGATAGAACACAGCACCTGCAAGGCGTTGGGGCAGATCTGTAGGAGTTATGTCCAGGACTCCCTAAGGACCAGAGTTTTTACTTTGCAACCCATGCCCGAATAGCTATCATGTGCCAAGTACCAAAGGTGCAGATACCATTAAATTCAGCACTTTCTTTGCTCTAGAACATCAGTTCTGACAATCCCAAGTGAAATGTTGTCATCTAAGGAAAACCTTCTCCAAGCTCTGAGGCTGAGTCAAATTCTCTCACATGTTACCTGAGCTTTAAATGTAGCACTTTAGCTCATCTGCCTGTCAACAAACTTCCTCACAAGACTAGAGTCTGTGTAGACAGGGACTGTGTCTATGCTTCCCCCAACCCTAGCACAGTATCTGTCACAGAGTAGGTGCTCAAATGGAAGAGAGAATGAGAAAAAGGGATGGAGGGAGAAACAGAAAATTGTTTAGCAGATCCCATTTATCAGTCAGCTAATGCTGTGTTAATGCTGTGTAACAACTCCCAGACCCAGTGTCTTACATAAAGCATTTATGCATTTATTTCTCACTCATGGAGCTGTATGTAAGCTGTGCTGTGCTGCTGTGGCTAGGCTTGGCTTGAGATTGGGTTCAGGTGGGGTTCAAGCCTACTGCATACAACAGCAGTTACCAGGGGCACACTTTTTTCATGGCAAGTGGAAGAAACCTGAGAAACCATGCTAAACTGTACCAGCACATTTAAAGCCTCAGCTTGAACCACATCCACTGACATGTCATCGGCCAAGTCTCATGGCCAAATCCAATATTAAATGTTGGAGGTCCTCCAGTCTATTGCAATGCATGGCAAAGCCACATGGCAAAAAGTGTGGATGTGTAACATAGAGAGAGGGAATGAAGAAGTGGTAACAGCAGGGGATAATAGTTAAGGGTTAGACTCCAAAGTCAGATTGCCCAAGTTCAAATCCTGGCTCCATCTCTACTAACTTAAGTGACTTAAAACACTCAGTTCCTCAAATTCCCCAACTGCCAAATGGACCTACATCAGAGAGTTGCTGTGAGGGTTTAATGAAAAATACACGTGAAGCACTTAACACAGGGTATGGCCATGGCATGTGCTTAGTAAATGTGAGCTGTTAATTTAATCCTCTCCCTCCCTTCTCTGCACTGAATCCCCTACCAGTGAGCACTGGTCACTTCCCATCCCACATCCTTAACCTACGCCAAGCCCTGTGTCCAGTATCCCCAGTTTCACTCTGATTTTTATCATTAATATGATTCCTTTATTAACTGTGAGTAGATTTTCAGTCGCTGCTCTAATTGTCCTCAGACGCTCAGGCTCACGGCAGGGACCAGCGCCCCAGGCTGACATTGATGCTTCCATCACCAAAGTCATTCTGCCCATAAAGAAGGTGTCTCGGTGATGGATGACTGCAGGCTTCTGAGCTGCAGTGTGACGCCCAGACAATCCATCTCTTTGTTGGCACCCAGGATGCAGCCAGAAGATAAAGAGCTCACGGTGGGAGTCGACTTCTCTCCTAAATGAATGCACAGGGTACATCTGCAGTCTGGGCTTTTAACCGGACTGAATCTAGACAAAGATGTTGGGGATAAAGCATGAGTGGGTGCCTATCGGGTGCCACTCCCTGATCCAAAGGGCCCAAAGCCACGTTCACATCAGCGCTGAAGCCGAGTCGGACCTCCCCTCGCTCCCAGACCTATTTTATAAACCAGAAAGCTCATTCCCAGGAGGAGGGGTATCTAAAATCACACAGCTTGTTTGGAGGCAGAAAAATGATTAGAATCTATTCTCTGTCAGGGCTCTATCCCCAAAATTAGATAATCAGGAAGAAAAAAAAAAGGCTTCCTAAAATGGAGCTGTTTTGCCCCCAAGACATCTATTCATTCACAAAAACAAGAAAAGATCACAATACTTTATTAAAGGATGATGCCTAGCACACCTTGAAGAATTCTCCTTCCTGGAAGCTTACCCACTCCTATGCCCATGTATTCTCCCAACCAACACCACCTTGCAGAGCCTTGTTGGCTGAACAAGGACAAGAATCAGGTTGTCTAAATTTTTTCTTCTGTTAGTCACACACAGCACAGAGACCTGCCCACGGTAAGTTTCTAAACAAACCCGTTTCCTCATGAGTTTTAGTTCAGAAAACTAGCAACAAGCATGGTTCTAGAAGCAGTACTAATTTTGCACCACCTTGGGCAAATAAGTCAATGAAGCTCTCTGAGCTTCTGTTCACCAGCAGAATGAGAAAGGAAGAGAAATGGTTCCCAAACCGTAGAGTCCTTCTAGGGATTCAAGGAGATGGCTCACAAAAGGCCAGGTGCATAGCGAGTGCCATTTCTGTGGCTGTGGTTGTCATCACCACCATCTGTGACCCTGGTGGGACCCAGCACAAGAAAGTAACACAAAGGAATCTCCACCCAAGCTGGTTACAGACTAACAATATGGGAAAGCCCTTTCAGAAGCAGCCCAGATACCACACGTTTCTAGAGCCACAGGTTACTGTTTTGCAGACTGCTGATCTCCCCGTGGCCTGGGCAATGAGACCTCAGAGCACCGCAGGTGAACACAACCTCTGGTTCCCAGCACTGTGTGAAGGTCAGCTCGTGGTTAACAGCCCGGACTCTGAAGTCAGGTGAACACAAGTTCAGACCCCAGCACTGCCCTTCACTCACACTCATTCTGTTCCCTGAGCACACCAAGCTGGTTCCCAGATCTCCTTGAGGCTGGCTCCCTCTCCCTCCTGGAGCCACCTCTGAGCACCCCATCCATTGTGTTCCCTTCCACCCCCACACATCCAGTTCTCTCTTGGTTGCTATATTTTATTTGCTGTGGAACCAACTTAGCATCTGAATATGGGTTAATTTTTGGCTTCCACTCCTAAGATGTAAGCCAATGAGGGCAAGGGCGTTCTGTGTCCTCTGTGCTCCCCATGCCTAGAAAAGCATCTGGCTCAAAGCAGACCCTCAACCAAGAACTGTTGCACATAAGACTAAAACAGTGAAGTTGGGCTTTGGAATCAGGTCTGTCTGGTGCAAAGACCAAGTTCTTAACGCACTTGCCTAGTTCTTTTCCCAACTGCTCCAAACCCAGCCTTCTGATATGATGCACAGAACAAATTATTTCCTCTTGCTTGAAACCTCTCAGGTGTCTGAAAACAGCTCCAAGCCCCATTTTAAGTCTTCTCTGGCCAAATGTCCCATTGTGTTCAGTGGGGTCTCATACAGGCATCGAGGTCCCTGCATGACACTCCAATTCCTCAACATCCCAGGCCTAGTGCCATTGAAGAAGAGGGCCCCTCCCACTGAAGGAGACCTGACCTTCCCCGTGGTTGAACTACCACGGTTACCTGGACATTTTACCTCTATTAACAAAACCCAACAGTGCATTATTGTTTGATCTTAAAAGGCTTCAAGGAGGCCTTTTTGGAACAGAGAAATTGGACCATATACATAAGCAGTGTCCAGTTTGGAGACACTGAAAAACAACATCTCAATCAGCGCTGCTGTCATGCTACGAAGGCAGAATCGTGAAAGAGAGTTTGGGGGAAAACAAAGGGTTGACGTGGATTTTACTTTCAACCACTTTAAAAGAAACATTTGAAACACTTTTTGCAGGTTTTGCTAATGACAACAGCAATATTAACCTTTGAAAGGGAGTGAAAAAGTTAGATGATAAATGTGCCTTGTCTCCCTACCTATTCCCTTTGAAACTCTAACTTGGAAAAACAGCAAATGAGGAGGATGCTATTTTAACTGTCGCCTCAATATTAAATATAATCTGTCATTCTGGCCAGCATTTCGTCACCTTAAAATACTGATGTGCGCTTGGGAAAATTTACAGCCATCTATTTCAGTAGTGCACTGACATTCCCAAGAGATTTTTAACTCTTAAAACAAAGATTAATCTTCCACGCTCATTCTCAGTGCCTGGTTATTCTTACTCATTAATAACCAGGACCTGTCAGTTTCTCTTTAATCAGTGCCCAAATGTCACTTCCCGGGTACACATCGTTGCCCAAAGGTGACTTGAAAATGGAGAAAAGGCTGGGAAAATGTAGATGAAAGCTATCAGGAGACCCACACGCAACTGGGGGATGGCACATGGTTTCATTCTTGCTCTAAACATCAGAAAGGAGAATTTCAGGGTGAGAAATGGTAGTGCCTCAAGGTCACCACATAGACAGGGCTTCCGCCAACCTCACCGAGCAGCCCCCATGCTCCCTGCGGGATTCACAGTGGAGGCCCCTGGCCAGCACAGGGCAGGGGCCAGAATGGCGTGTCCCTGCCTCCATCCTCCCAAGCTCACAGGTGATCACAGCACTGTGCACTCAGGTCCAGACAGGAAACACAAGGTGCCATCAGCAACCTAACACATTTTGTGGGGAGTAACTGAAAGCTTCCTAGGAGACATGACTTACAAGCTGAGAGCAAGCCTAGCAATTTTAAGAACAGAGCGAGGCTGGGACAGAAGCAGACTCTTGAAAATGGAAAAGAGAAGGTTGACAGGGAACATAATCAAAGCCAAGTCGCTGCTTCTTTCCCACTGCCCCGCCCTGGCCTGCCCAAGACTCCACCACCTGAGTCAACAGCTGCCCCGCCCTACTGGCCCCTCGAGCAAACCCCAATGGGCAGCACTGACTCTTCTCTTGTCCTCATTCAAACCATTAGTGAATCCCATGAGCAATACTTCCAAAATATATCTCCAGCCTATCTACATCTCTGCCCTCAAGTCCAAGTCATGGCCACATTCTTTCTAAACTGGGCTCCCTGTCTCTGCCCTCTAGTCCCTTCAGTCCACTGTCAACCCAGAGGTCAAAGAGGTCCTGTAACTTTTATGTTGGATCAAGTCACTCCTCCATTCAAAGCCTCCTAGTGGCTTCCCATTTCATAAAGAAAAGCCAAATTCCCTTCAACAGCCTACAAAGTCCTAAATGATCTCCATCTCAGTACCTCTAAAACTTCATCTCCTCCTTCATTCCCTACTACTTCCTCCTTGTTCACTGCCCACCTTGACATTCCCTGAACTATCCAGACATGCTCCCACCCCGGGATCTTTACATTGGACATCTCTTCTGCCTGGAACACCTGCGCCCAGGTATTGGTAATTCTTTCAAATCTTTGTCTAAATGTCACCTCTCTTTGGTGATCCTTCCCCAAACACCTGATTTAAAATTAACTTCCCCTGCCCATACTGCCCATCCAGCCCTCCTGCTTTATTAATCTGTAGCAGATCAAAATCTTCTTTCAACATAGCCACAATAGATTACCTTGTTAGGTTGGGAAATTTTCTTAACTTCAGGAAAGTACAAAGAATAATACCTGCCATTAAAAGGAATGACGTACCAATACGTGCTATGACTTGGATGAGGCTTGAAAACATTATGCTAAGGAAAGAAACCAGTCAAGGAAATACCAGTGTTGGATGATTCCATTTACGTGAAAGATCCAGAATAGGCAAATCGACACAGACACAGAATACATTACAGGTTGCTTAGGACTGGGGTGGGCGATGACGGGAGAGGGATAACAGCTAAAGCTGGGGGAAATGCTTTAAAATTGACTGTGGTGATGGTTGCACTTATCTGAATATACTGAAAACCATGAATGGTAATTTTTAATGGGTGAATTATGTGGTATGTGAATCATATCTCAATAAGGCTATTTCTTTAAAAATGCCACCCAAAATTTAAAAATAAAGCTTTGCCCTATTTTCTTCAGATTTTTAAAAAATTACTGAGAATTGAAGTCACCATCACACCCCAACTGAAATTTTGTTACATTAAAGAAACATATTTAAGTTTTCAGTTGCAGTTTTAATACTAAAGTCCCAAACCAAACACCGCCTCCACTATTCACTTTGAAATTTTAGTTCCCATGTAAGTGGGTTTACTTTGAGGGGCCTTTTCTGGTATCAGTCATCCCTAGATGGCATGACAAGGACCTCAAAGGATAACTGAGCTGGTATGGGTCTGGGATGCAGTGAGCACCTCTCCAGACGTGCAGTTCACATTCCTCTAGCCCATACCGCTGGCCTGGACACCTGGCCAGCCCATCAACCTCACTAGTTAGATTCCCAGCCTTTGAGTCAACTATGTAATAACCATCTACAGAAATAAAATGGTGCAGCTTTAAAAATCACAAATAAAAAACCAAAGGTGCGAAAAAGCATTCCAGTGCAGCCAGATTTCCAACCTGCACTGAGAAGTCCTGCAACGTAGTCCCGATCCGACTCTAAAGATGTAGGCTCGGCTCAAGCTGGACAGGGCATGCTGGCTGCCCCAGATGGCCCCTGTCAGCCTCCAAGGCTGTGATTTGCTGAGTCATGTCCTCTCTTGGTGACCAGTGACTGTGTGTGTGAAGCTGTAAATCAGGGAGAGAAGGTAACCCCAGGCTGTGCTCAAGGTCTGACCATTGCAAAACTCAAAGCACAGCACATAAAGCAGTTCTGCCAGGTGGAGAAATGTAGATGAAAGCTATCATAAGGCTAGGAAACCAGGTGGAGAATACCGCCATTCTAGGAGAAAAGTGATCCCAAGAGATCTTACCAAGGGATTTCCAGTGGAGAAGAGAAATAGCAACACCTTCTCCTTCCATTAGCCCAATCACTCATTTAAAAGATCATGGAGAGGGGCCGGCTGTAGCCCAGTGGATAGGGCGCCGGTACACCACATGGGAGGCCCCGGGTTCGGTTCCCGGGGGCCTCTCCGAGCGGGCAGACCGCCTTGAGAGGGCAAGCCACCATGGGCGGGGCAGAGCCACCGTGGGCAGGGCAAAAAAAAAAAAGCCACCATGGGCAGGGCAAAGCTGCCACGGGCAGGGCAAGTCTCCCGCGAAACGGAACAGAGCCGCCCACGAGCGGGGCAAGCCACCTACGCCGTGGGCCGACTCGGCACGTCGATGCAACAGGGAGGGAGACAAAAAAGCAGACATAGAAGAACACACAAAAAAATGAACAC
>PVKH010017210.1:0-15485 GCA_004027955.1 Chaetophractus vellerosus | reverse complement strand
TGTGTGATGGATAATAGCAAAGCTTTCTTTCATTACCAGTGCTCTTACATGGTGAAAATCTTTCTGGTTTATGTTTATATTCAAATCCCAATTCACATAGCGGCTGTGGCAACCCAGGCAAAGAGAAGCAATTATCCACGTTACTTGTGCTATTAAGAAGGGAGAAAAAGATTAATGAGTAATTTCAACATGAAATTAAATAACAGAAAAAGAATACAATAGCATAATGGATCCCACAGGTGTATTAACCCAAGGGCATTATTAGCAGAGGTTTGGGGGTTCATGACCCAATTGCTAGTATTACTGACGCGCCACAGTTTACAAAAAAGGGCAATTGGATTTTATATTTGCTATCTTTAAAAAAAAAGTTTTCCAGAGCTTCTTAAATTGTCTTTTTTCTCTGAGTCATTTTACCCCAGTGAGAAAACTCTACTTGACTAACTGTTGGGGAAGCAAAGACAAGGTTTGTTGGTAGAGGTGGAACCAAGACTACTGCTCTGCACATAGAGCTCTCTTCTTATACCCATCTCTAGGTCTAGAGTTTGGAAGACTATAATGCTACTGATGCTCCTAGGCCGTCTCTCAGTCACTCCAAAGTCTGTCTCAGTTTAAAATACCTATGCTTTTCATTTAATTTTAAATGTGTACCTATATATTATGACTGGCAAATCTTTCCTTCAGCTTATCCAATCACTTCCAAATTCACCCAATAAATGTTTTTCTTCCCTCTGAAGAATATCAACCTATTAATATTTAAATACAACAGAAGAAAATTGGGAATGATTGAGACTTAATCCTTAAGCCTCCAGATGCCTCCCTCATGAAGAATCCTTAATTCTTCTTCTGTAAAAGAAGAGACTTGGACGAAACAGTCTGTAAGGTCCCTTCCAGTCCAAATCCTGGAAGTTTCTGTCTGTACCCTCATAGCATCACTCCTCATTGGGAAGTGTGCTAGCCCTCGGTTACCACACAGGAATGGCTCATCCCTTTTGGCATCAGTGGCAGTCCTGGCAGGCCCACTAGAACTCCAAGTCTGACTCCATCACTTTATATATGAGAAACCTGAGGCACATAGAGGGGAAGAATCTTGAATCTCCTAACCAGTACCCTATACTATCTCTTTACCACTTGGCCATTCCCTGTGCTTTATGAAGTCCAAGATACATGAATACAAAATAGAAAATACATTGAAGTGAAGAAAGAATACTTTACTAGCCCCATTAATGCTAATCAACTACTGAATGAGGAGATACAAACTCCATCAAAATTTTGTCCTTCTACCTGCCTCCCTACCTCTTTCTCCTGGATATCTTTTAACCTATTTATTTTTCACCAACTACACTATACCAACAACCCAAATGGCAGAGGATTCAAGGCTGTAATAAAGAAGGAAGAATAAATTCAGTCTCCCAGAGTTACAGGATTGGATAGAACCTTTGAGTTTACTCTCTCTTAGCCTAGAAAACTCTTACTCAACCATCAAAACTCAGTCAAAAATATTCCCTAAAAAGTCTTTTCTGAATCTTCATGGTATTTTCAGTACTTTTCTTTCATGTTTATTTATTTATATGCCTGTCTCTCTAAAAGGGTGTGGTATTCCTATCACATAGCACAATGTCTAGCACGTAGTAGGTATATTAGTTGCCTAGGGCTACTGTAACAAAGTACCACAAACATGGTAACTTAAAACAACAGAAATTCATTCTCTCACAGTTCTGGATGCTAGAAGTCCAAAATCAAGGAGTCAGCAGGGCCATGCTCTCTCTGAAGACTGTGGAAGGAAATCTTCTTTGTCCCTTCCTAGCTTCTGGTGGTGGATGGCAATCCTTGATATTTCATGACTTGTAGCTGCATAACTCCAGTCTCTGTCCCATCTTCACATGGTCTTCTTCCCCTGTGTATCTGTGCCTAATCCAGTATGACATCATCAAACCTTGATGACATCTGCAAGGACCCTATTTCCAAATAAGGTCAAATTCACAGGTACCTAGAGTCAACATATCTTTTGGGGGGACACAATTCAACCCATAACAGTAGGCAGAGAGTAAATAAATATATTCTGATTTCATTAATGAATCAGTCAGTGAGTGGCTAAATTAATGAAGAGATCCAGACTGTTACTGTTGCTGAAACTTTACCAGTTGATTCATTTATGGATTATGCCCCAAATAAAAGCGAGATTTGCGGAGCAGTGCTCTTTCTACACAAGTGTTCCAGGTCCCTTATGGTTGCCCTTCAACCTGCTTTACTCTTGCTTTTTTCTCCCAGAATCTCCAGGTTGGAGACCCAAAGTTTCCCAGTTTTGCCTTCTTAGACTTGAGCTTTCTTTACTCTTTACTCTCTTCTCCCTCTGACCTTGGCACTCCCCACCTCTCCAGCAGATGTGCAGAAGCATCCTTCAATATCATCATTAACAATTTATGATTTGGACAAAGGAATGCATGAATGACCGATATTCCACAGATTTCAGTTTCCTAGTTTCAAGTCCTGAAAGTAGCTTAATGTTACTCTTTGATCCTGTTATCCACTTCCTTTAGCTTTTCCCAGTGTTTGTTTATTTTTGTAAGCAGGGAACTTAAAATGCCTCCATTCTTGGTTTTCTCCATGAATAGAGAGGTTTTTCCCTCCTTAAGTGGGATGTTAGTTCCATAGCTAAATATAGCGAGCATCTATCAAGAATCCTCCCAGAGTCCAAAAAGAAGCTCTACCTTTCTAATAATGGATGTGGTGTTTTCTCAACTGAACATAAGTATGTTTGAGAAGCACATTTAAAATAATGACGTATCCTTACAGGATACATTACTGTGCATTTGTGAACCTTATTTACACATTGATGTGCATGCCAAATCATTTGCTGTTATTACATTCAGCATTATCTGCTCAGGTTAACAGTGCCAAAAGACTAATGTCTTGTAAGTACAGAAAGCAGATACTGTGGGGCAGCACAGATGGAGATGGGAGAGTTGCCAACAGAAACGGTGACGTCTCTTCCCTTAGGGTTTTTAAAAAATTATTTTAAAGGACAAAGATCATGTAACAGATATCACCTAGTCCTTAACTGAAGGATCTTGGTAGTCTGAATGCAACCAAACTGGAAGAAATAAAACCAAGAAATAGAATAGGTCATCCATCATAACGAAAACTGAAAAATCAGAATTCAGAAGAGAGATCAACACTGAGAAAATCAAATAAGTTTATGAAATTAACTTAAGCATCTTTCTTTGTGGATTAAATATCCAATAAGATTAAAGTGTCAGCATTTTATCACTATAGTAAAACTGCCAAAATAGGAGAATGATTTGTCCTTCCATGGTATCAGAAAATTCATCAAAGGGACAGCATGTTGATTTAGGAAGTCAAACTTATTTCTCAAGCTGAGAGTAATGCCTAAATATAAGGCACTTAACTAGGCTCATTTATACTATGAATTAAACAAATTGAATTTAGCAAACAAAACATCCTAGTTTTTGCCTAACTTCATGCTGGGTGCTTTATATCCACTCTCTTATTAAATTCCCATAATAACAAAGGTATATCATTTGCCCAAAACACAGAACAAGTGAGCTGTAGAATCAGAATTTCAAGCAATAACTTACAGAATTTAAATGTTTAACCTTTGCGCCATGCCTCAAGGGCATCAGCTTGGCACATGAGATATTTTCTTCCACTAATATTTGGGTAAATTGGTGCTGCAGGAGCACAAGAGGGGGGATGCATTATTTGACCTGTTGAGAAGGGAGCAGGATAAAGGATGAAAAGGCCTTTTCAGCAGAGAAGAGAAAGCCATCTCTGGCAGAGGTTTCAGCATTAAAGCTTAGTGGGGAGAGACTTCAACATTAAAAGTGGAGAGGTTTCAGCATTAAAGGCTCAGTGGATTTGAATTGGGACAAATAGTCTGGTGTTCCTGGGGTGGAGAAAAGGTGAGAAGAGAAATAGTAGATGTGGGTTGAGGATGGGGCCTTAACACTGAGGATTCTAATTAAAATACAGTCGTTTTGGTGACTAAGGGGTCAATTTTAAATTCTGTCCCAATAGCCTTGACCATTTTAGTTTATTGTTAGTGTTGGATCACAGGAGTTATCTAGTAAATAGTGTAACTTATTTACTTTACCTCTGTTGAAGTCCTTAGCATGCTCTCCCTCGGACCTGGCATTAACTGTTTTCATGTTTGGTTGTCCTGTCAGTTCTTTCACTGCAGGGAGCAAATCTTGCACCAATGTTTTCCCCACACCTGCCTCCAGGGCAGCTCCTTTCAGGGTCCAATTCTGACTTTCCAAGCAGTTGAAACTGCAAAAAAAGAAATCCTGACCACATGGTAAATTTAGATCTTCATCCTCTAACTTCACCCACTCAGCAATTTGATCCTGGATTCTTTCTTTCTACTTGGCCACCATCTTTGCATCTGACTTGCATTTGCATCTGACCTCCCTAACTCAGCAGGATTCAAGAGCCAACTTCTGACCTCTCCTTGCTTCCAGCTGTGCATTTTTCTCTCTTCCTTAACTCTATGTGGTCAGGAATAACCTTCAGGCTAGCAGCACTTCCAGCTCTTCCAACCTGATAAGTAATATGTAAAATTTATTAACCACTTATTCTATATACTGTTTACTTTGTGTTCATTATTGCTAATCGTTATAACTCTTCAAGTCTGTGAATGATTATTTCTAATTATTAGAATGATTATTACTAAAGTTAAGTAGGCCAAGTAAATAAAGTTAACAAAAGGGGTTGAACTTAACATGGGGTTGGACTTGGTAACCGTTGTTTGACTGAATAGTGTACTACATTTTAACACATCTCTCCCTTTACAATTTCTAACTTTAACTTCTCTTTCTTTTTTGTTTTCTGTTTAGTTTTTAACATGTTACCACTACAATAAACATGAAAAATTCGTTTTAATTTGCTCATAAAATTGTGCCAATAAATGAAAAATATCCCGAGTGTCTATGCTCAGTAGAACCAAAGTAGCATAAATACTATGGAGCTGTTGAAATCCACAGAATTGTTCTTAAGAACATGCTATGTTTGGGTTTAATTTATTAAAGCACTTTGGTGAATTTTCAAATGAACAGTTATAAAATTTTATATCATGGAAAGACATCATCATATTCATACTTCCTCAGCTCTTGACATGGTTAGTAAATCTCAGTTAAGCCAGCAGATCTGGTTAATACTTATTTACATCTGAGAAATGGTGTGATATGTACTATCAGTGATTATTTGGGAAAAAAGCTGGGCATTCCGCAATACTAATTTTGCCAACATCTTCAAATGTCCTTAACTTGTTGCGGTGATGTTTTCAGCTTAGCCTAAAAGAGCCTTCACCACTGCACTTCCAGCCCCATGTCCCACCTTTCCCCATTCTGATCCTTCTCTCCAACCACAAGCCTCCCACTGCTTCCCCAAGTGCATCATGCCGTGCCATGCCTCTGTGCGTTCAGCCATGATGCCCCTTCTGTCTGTAAACATATCACGGTCCCTTCTCTTTCCAGCTCACTCAAAATTCAGCACAAATGCCAGCTTTCTGGTAAGTCCTCATATCTTCCTGTTTGCTTCCATGCTTCTCACTTTGGGCTGTCATTGAAACTTGAACATTCCTCTCTTATAAGTTAAAATCTTGGTAAGCTTTAGTCACCCCCTTTAGACTTTAAGCTCTGTGAGGGAAAGCATCAGGCACTTGTATGTACAGTAGCTAGTACAGTGCGCCATGCCTAACAGTCAACAAATAAGAGTTGAAAGCAGGAAAGGAGGGAGGAATTTTCTTGAAGGGAAAAATTAAGGCCCACAGCAGGGAGGTGACGTGCCCAACATCACATAGCTTATAAGTGGCAGAGTCACTCCTGTATACGGAGATAGAGTCCTATCCACTACACTACACTGCTTTGACTGTAGCTAGTTTAGGGCTCTATATACTTTTGAAAGAGTGGAGTTATATATATACACATACATATATGTAACATATATGCATATAGTTGATGAACTTACTAAGAAATTAGAAATAGAAACACTTAAAAACCTAAAAATGAATATATTACTTTGATATAAATCTAGATAAGTACACTAATTCCTAAATCGCTGAGAATATTATATCAAGTGAAGAACAAGAGAAAACTACTTCCAAAATTAGAATGGATACCTAAACTTAAACCATTAAGAAAGGTGATTCTGAGATCCTTTGGAGAATAGTAAAAAGGAAGAGAGTTTCCTTTTGTGTTTGTCTCATCCAAACCAATACATTATTTATCAAGATGAAGCCAGTGACCCATTATGGTTACTGACTGTCTAGGACAATTTTTCCAAAAGCAAGGGAATTATTCATGGTAGTCATACATACCAAATTCCAAATAAAGTATGGCTGGAAAACCATTGTAGTAGATTTTCCTAAGCTTTCATTCATTAGGAATTACAATGGTATTTATTATTTGAGAAGAGGTAAGATTTCCAGTTGTTCAGAGCAATCTTTCTATCATATATAAGAATCTGGGTGAATTTGGGTGATAGCAACTATAGATTGAGGGTTTAGGTTGTACACAGTTATTAAATGCCTCCAAATCACAGTTTCCAAATTTTATAGTATTGTCTATCCAATTAAGTGAAGTTAAGCAGTTGTCAAGGCCACTCACAAGGATCTCTTCTCACACCACTTGCCTGTTGTAACCTCCAATGTACCCTAACAGAAACACTCTGGGTGGCAGGGCACAGCCTGTGCTTACCTGCCTCTAGGTCTTTGCCCACCTCTGGAATGTCCCTTCCCATCCCATCTTTTATTTTTTCCAAAACTCCTCAGTTACCTACAAAATGATCCCAAATACCATACTTTAAAAAAGAAAAGAGGGGAGCGGATACAGTTCAGTGGTTTGAGCGCCTGCTTCCCATGCACGAGGTCTTGGGTTCAATCCCCAATACTGTCTTTAAAAAAAAGCAAAACAAAGTCTTTCCTGGCTCCACCAAATCTTTTTTACTCTTTGAAGAGTGATTAGTGAACAAATTCTGTTTAGAACTATTTGTTGAATGAGTGGCCCCTTCTGTTCTATTTATTTCTATATGTCCTTAACCAGCCCCTTAGTGAGGTTTTGGAAGGAGATGGTCCCGTCATCTCTGTGTCTTCTTTAGCTTCCATAATCATGTAGCAAATATGTCAAATTGACTACTAACTATTGTACCACTGAAAATGGTACAAATTATCTATATTATTTTCCTGCTCTGGCTAAACTGCTAGGGATATTCCAAAGCAACGGAAGTTCACTCTTAACCCTTTGGAAGGAAATGTTTTTGAGAGGCTACAAGGCTGAAAATGGGAAGCATGCCAAAAGCTCCCCTGTAGCACCTCAGGCTGGCTCACCATTCTTGCTGCTCTCTGAGTCACCCCCACATGAAAGGGAACTTTTATTCCAGCTTCTTAAAAATCTTCCACTTGGAAGCAAGAGCCTGTTCTCTCTGGAGGATAAAAGTGAAATTGCAACTCTGTGAAATGTGTCTGCAGCCAGGTGCAGGACTCCACAGGAGCCAGCTCTGGGACAGACTCAAATCTCTTTCAATCAATAGCTACATTTAAACTTTCCTTTCCAAAGTGTCTGCATTGAGCAGACCAAAGCTGTTTAGAAACCTAACCCATGCAACCTGGCCACACAATGTGCCTTTCAGGAGTCAGCCACTGATGTCATTTCTCATTTTAGGCCAATAAAGCAAAGGCCCAGTTTGCTGTGGATGAAGATATGTGACTCAAATCAAAGGTGCCCAGCTTGAGTTCATGAAACAATTATTCTTAGCACAAGGTGGACTGCTATCCACCAAAGCTCTGAGTGGCTCTTCCCACCCCTGCCCTGTCTTGCCCACATACCTTTGGGAAAGTTGGTCATCTTCTATGTATCTGCAGTTTCTCCTAATGTAACCAGGACAGTAACAATATCAAGGAGTCACCCACTGTCTAAAATGCCACCTAGCACACAGTGGGCATATTGTAAAAATTTGTCGGATGAGTGATTGAATGGAAATTAAGAAATGATTAATCCAGTTTTTAACAGCTCTTGATCTCAGAGGAAATGCACTTTATAAATTAGGAGCCAGGGCTGTTAGCATTCATTGACTTGGCTGTTGTTCAACCCCATTTTGGGTATGATATTAATGTCTAAATACAGTCTGTACACTTAGAGACCCCAAGGAGCTGCAGAGACTGCATTTATATCCCATGGAAGTGATTTCTAAAATAATAATGATAATAATAACCCCTTTTATGTGTGGAGCTTTTTTCAGTTTGAAAAGCACTTTCACATCCATTATCACATACATTTCTCCCAACAACCCTGTGAAACAGATATCATTGTTTTCTGGTTGAAGAAACTGAACTCAGAAAAGTGACCTCACTTGTCTGAAGTCATAGAGTTACAAAAACAGAGACAACCAGGGTCTCAAAATTTCCACCAGCATCTACCTTTAATTGGATTTTTAAAAATTTACTTATTTTTATGAGAGAAGTTGTAGGTTTACAGAAAACTCATGCAGAAAATGCAGAGGCCCCATATAATCCCCCACACAGATGCAGTTTTCCCTATTAACAATTTGTATTAGTATGGTACCTTTGTTACAATTGATTAAAAAATATTATTATAATTGTACATTAACTTTAGTCCATAGTTTACTATAGGGTTCACTGTGTTACTAAATGTTGATTCTAAGTAACATATACTCAACCTAAAACTTCCCCCTTTAACCACATTCAAATAAAGAAGTCAGTGGTGTTAATTATATTCATATTGTTGTGCTACCATCACCCCTATCTATTACAAAAACTTTTTCATCACCCAAAACAGAATCTCTGTACCAATAGAGAACTAACTCCCCATTCCCAATCTCCACACCAGCCCCCAATAACCTATACTCTAGGTTCTGACTCTATGAATTTGCTTATTCTGATTATTTCATATCATTGAGATCATACAATATTTGTCTTTTTGTGTCTGGCTGATTTCACTCAACAATATGTCTACAAGGTTCATTCATGTTGTCACTTGTATCAGAACTTCATTCCTTTTTATGGCTGAATAACATTCCATTGCATGTGTATACCACATTTTGTTTATCCAATCATCTGCTGATGGACACTTGGGTTGCCTCCTTCTTTGACAATTGTGAACAGTTCTACTATGAATATGGGTATTCAAATATCTGTTTGAGTCCCTGCTTTAAATATTTTGGGTATATGCCTAGAAGTGAGATTGCCAGGTCATATGGTAACTCTATACTTAACTTTCTGAGGAACCACCAAACTGCTTTCCACAGCAGCTATATCATTTTACATTCCCACCAACAAAGAACAAATGTTCCTATTTTTCCACATCCTCTGCAACACTTGTTATTTTCCATTTTTTTAAATACTGGCCATTCTAGTGGGTGTGATATGGTATCTCATTTTCATTTGCCTAATAGCTAATGATGCTCAGCATCACTTCATGTGATTTGTAGCCATTTGGATATCTTCTTTGGTGAAATGTCTATTCAAGTCTTTTGATCATTTTTTAAATATGGTTGTTTGTCTTTTTGTTATTAAGTTGAAGGGGTTCTTTATATATTCTGGATATTAAATCCTTACCAGATATGTGGTTTCCAAATATTTTTCCCATTCTGTAGGTTTTCCTTTTACTTTCATGATAAAGTTCTTTGATGCACAAGAGTTTTTAATTTTGGTGAGGCCCCATTCATCAACTTTTTCTTTTGTTACTCATGCTTTTTCTGTAAGTCTAAGAAGCCACTGCCTAACACCAAGTCCTGAAGATGCTTCCCTAATTTTTCTTTTAGGAGTTTTATAGTCCTGGATCTTTTATTTAGGCCTTTGATCAATTTTGAGTTAATTTTTATATGGTGTGAGGTATGGATCCACCTTCATATATTTACATGTTGGTATCCAGTTTTCCCAGCACTGTTTATTAAAGAGACTATTTTTCTCAAATGAGTATAAATGACAACTTTGTCAAAAATTAATTAGTCATACACTGAAATGACAGTTATAGGCCATTTTATATCATCACATTACATGCAGAACTGTGTGGGAGAGAGTGTAGACTACAATGTGAACTATGGTCCATGCTTAATAGCAAAGCCCCAGGATGTGTTTATCAACTGCAATGAATGTGCCACAATAATGTTTATGTGGAAGGGTGTGGGAGGTGTGGGGAGTGGGGCATATGGGAATCCCTATATTTTTTGTGTAACATTTATGTAAGCTAAGTATCTTATAAAAATTTAAAAAGTTTTTTATTGGAGGAAAAAAGCTCATAGGCTTATAAAAACAAACAAACAAAAAATCAATAAGTCATGGATGTGAAAGTCTATTTCTGAATTCTTGATTCAATTCCATCATAGTCTATACATCTATCCTTGTGCCAGTATGAAATTGTTTTGACCACAGTTGTTCTGTAATAAGTTTTAAAATTGGGAAATGTGAGTCCTCCAATTTCATTCTGCTTTTTCAAGATGGCTTTGGCTCTTTGGGACCCCTTACCTTTCCATATAAACTGAAAGATTGGCTTTTTCATTTTTGCAAAATGGGTTTTTGGAGTTTCGATGGGGATTGCATTGAATCTAAATTATTTGGGCATGATTGACATCTTAACAATATTTAGTCTTCCAATCCATGAACAGAGAACTTATTAGGTCTTCTTTGATTCCTTTTAGCTAGTTTTGTAGTTTTCTGTGTACATATCCTTTAAATCCTTGGTTAAATTTATTCATAGCTATTTGATTCTTTTAGTTGCTATTGGAAATGGAATTTTTATTCTTGATTTCTTCTTCAGATAGTTAATTTCTAGTGTATGGAAACACTACTGATTTTTGTGAGTTGCTCTTGTATCCCACCAATTTCCTGAATCTGTTTATAGCTCTGGTAGATTTGTTGTATATTTTTCAGGATTTTTTATACATAGGATCATGTCATCTGCAAATCTGGATACCTTTTATTTCTTTTTCTTGCCTAATTGTTCTGGATAGAAATTCTAGTACAATGTTGAATAACAATTGTGACAGTGGGCATCTTTGTCTTGTTCCTGATCTTAGAGGGAAAGCATTTAGTCTTTCATCATTACATATTAGGTTAGCTGTGAATTTTTCATATGTGTCTTTTATCGTGTTAAGGAAGTTTCCTCCTATGCCTAGTTTTCTAAGTGTTGTTTTTGTTTTGTTTTGTTTTGTTTTGTTTTATCAAGGAGGGGTGTTGATTTTGTCAAATACCTTTTCTGCATCAATTGAAATGACCATGTAGTTTTTACCCTTCATTCTATTAATGTGGTGTATTACATTAATTGATTTACTTACATTGAACCACCCTTGCATACCTGGGATCAATCCCACTTGATAATGGTGTATAATTCTTTTAATATACTGTTGGATTCAGTTTGCTGGTATTTTCTTGAGGATTTTTGCATCTATATTCATAAGAAATATTGGTCTGTAATTCTATTTTCTTGTGGTATTTTTATCTTGCTTTTGGTATTAGAGTGATACTGGCCCAATAGAATGAGTTAGGGAGTATGCCCTCCTTTAAATTTTTTGGAAGAGTTTGGGCAGAATTCGTGTTAATCCTTCTTGGAATGGTTGGTAAAATTAATTGGTGAAGCCATCTGGTCCTGTCCTTTTCTTTTTTGGGAGGTTTTTGATTACTGATTTAATATTTTTACTTGTTATCGATCTATTGAGATCTTCCACTTCTTCTTGAGTCAGCATAGATAGTTTGTGTGTTTCTAGGAACTTCATTTCATCTAGGCTATCTAATTAGTTGTTCAAAATCCTTTTATACACCTTTTTATGTCTGTGGAGTCAGTAGTAATAGTCCCCCATTCATTTCTAATTTTAGTTATTTGCATCTTCTCTCTTTTTTTTTCTCAGTCTAGCTAAAAGTTTGTCAATTTTCTTGATCTTTTCAAAGAACCAACTTTGGTTTTATTGATTCTATTGTTTTTTATTCCCTATTTCAGTTATCTCTGTTCCAATATTTATTTCCTTCCTTCTGCTCACTTTGGGTTTAATTTGCCTTCTTTATATAGTTCCTCCAATTGTGAGGGTAGGTCTCTGATTCAAGATCTTTCTTATTTTATAATGGAAGCATTTAGAGCTAAAAATTTCCCTCTCAGCCATGCCTTTGCTGCATCCCATAATATTTGGTATGTTGTGTTTTCATTTTCATTTGCCTCAAGATATTTCCTAATTTCCTTTTTGATTTCTACTTGGACCCATTGGTTGGTTAATTTCCACAGGTTTGTGAATTTTCCAATTCTCCTCTGTCATTCCATTGTGGTCAGAAAATATAAATTGTATGATTTCAATATTTTTAAATTTATTAAGTCTTAACATATACTCTTTCCTGGAAAATGACTTACGTGCACTAGAGAAAAACATGTATTCTGCTGCAGGTAGGTAAAGTGTTCTATTTATGTCTGTTAGGTCTAGTTGGTTTAAAGCATTGCACAAGTCTTCTATTTCCTTATTGATCTTCTGTCCTAATGTTTTATCTGTTATGGAAAGTGGTTTATTAAAGTCTCCTACTATTAATACAGGACCATATATTTCTCCCTGCAAACCTGTCAATATTTGCTTCATATATTTTGTAGCTCTCATATTAGGTGCATGTATATTTATCACTGTTATGTCTTCTTGTTGAATTGACTGCTTTATCAGTTTATAGTAACCTTCTTTGTCCCTTGTAACAGTTTTTGAATTAGAGTCTAGTTATCTGAGATTAGTATAACTACCCCAGCTTTCTTTTGGTTACTAGTTGCATGGTATACAGTTTTCTATCCTTTCACTTTCAACCCACTTATGTTTTTGAATTTAAGGTAAGTCTTTTGTAAAACAGCAAATAGTTGGGTCATGGTTTTTTAACCATTATACCAACCTCTGCCTTTTGACTGGGGAGTTTAATCCATTTACACTTAAAGTAACAACTGATAAAGCTTTGTAAGTTTCATACATCTTTTGCTCCTCAATTTTTCCATTAATGTCCTCTTTCATAGTTATTTGATTTTTTTATACTGTACCATTTTGAGTTCCTTGTCATTTCCTTTTGTATATATTTTTAGATCCTTTTTGTGGTTACCATGGGACTTAAATTTAACATCCCAAATCTATAACAATCACATTTGTTTTGATAGCAGTTTAACTTCAATAGCATATACAAACACTGGTCTCATAACCCTCCATCCCTCCACCTCTGTTTTTACTTGTTACGAATTACATCTCTATATATTGTATGCCCCAAAGCATAGATTTGTCATTATTTTTTATGCATTTGCCTTTTAAAAACCTTAAGAAATAAAAAGAGGAGTTACATACCAAAAGATATAATACTGGCATTTATAATTACCCATGAAGTTATTGTTTTACTTTTCTAGCTGTCAAGCAAATATCATACAATACCATGATTTAAACAATGGAAATTTATTAGCTCACAGTTTTGAGGCTAGGAAAAGTCCAAAATCAAGATGCTTTCTCCCAAAAGAGTGTGGCAGTATGGAGCTGGCTGCCAATAATCCTTAGTCCTTGGCTTTTCTGTCACATGACAATGCACATGATGGCCTCTCCTGGCTTTTACTTGCTCTTCTAGGTTCTTCTGACTTCCAGCTTCTGGTTGCTATTTCTGGCTTTTCTCTCTCAGTCTGATGTTCACTCTGCATATAAAAAGCTCCAACAATCCTGATTAAATCCCAAATTGATTCATTTGAGCCACACGTTAATTGAAGTAACATCTTAAAGAGATCTTATTTACAATGGGTCGATATTCACAGGGATGGATTAAGTTTGAGAACATGTTTTTCAGGGGTGCATAACTTCAAATCATCACAGTTAGCCTTTATAGTGGGGTTTATTCCTCTATGCTTCTTTGATCTCCTGTCTACTGCCATTTCCTTTCAGTTTGAAGAACTCCCTTTAGCATTGCTTGTAGGGTAGAACAGGTCTCGTCGTGATGAACTCCCTCGGCTTTTGTTTATCTGGTAATACCTTTATCTCTCCTACATAATGAAACAAAGTTTCACTGGATATAAAATTCTTGTTTGGCAAATGTTTTATTTCAGCATTTTAAATATTTCATCCCTTGGGGAGAGGGTGTAGCTCAGTTGAGTGAATACCTGCTTCCCATGTACAAGGTTCTGGGTTCAATACCTGGTGCCTCTGAAAAAAAAAAGTGAATAAATATTTCATCCCACTGTCTTCATGCCTTTATGGTTTTTTGGTGAGAAATTGGTATATAATCTTATTGGGGCTCCCTTGTACAAAACCCGTTGTTTTTCTCTTACAGATTTCAGAACCCTCTCCTTGTCATTGGCATTCAACAGTTTGACTACTGTGTGTCTGGGCATGGCTCTCTTCCAGTATTTCCTGTTTGGGGCTCATTTATATGTATATTCATATCTTTTATTACATTTGTGAAGTTTTCTGCCATTATCTTTTTAGTATTCCTTCTGCCCCTTTCTGTCTTTCTTCTCCTTATGGCACTCCCATAATGCATAAATTGGTACCCTTGATGGTGTTCCAAAGTTCTTGTAGGCTCTATTCATTTTCTTCACTTTTTTTTCTTTATGCTTTTCAGCCTAAATCATTTCAATTGTCTTGTCTTCAAGTTCACTGATTCTTTCTTCTACAGCTCTAATCGGCTGTTGAAACCTGTGGCAGTTTGAAATTATTTTATGAATCCCAAAACGAGAAGTATTATGTTTGTAAACTAATCTATTCCTCTAGATGTGATACCCTCTGATTGCATTAAATTCACTTGAGGCATCTTTGATTAGATTACTTGATAAGATTGCTTTAGGGCTTTGGGTTGTACTACATCAGTGAAGTGTAACTCAGGTTGAGTCTCTGCTCCCTTGCTGAGTCTGATATAGATGGACAGACACAGGAAAAAAGGAAGCCACCATGTTTGATCCTGCCATGTAAGAGAGAGGATCACTTAAGCAAAGCCCCAAGAGGCTGAGCCCACAGAGCAGTTCAAGCAGAGACAGTGAGCCCAGAGCATAAGGCTGAAACCTCAGCAGAGACTGGTGGCCATCTTGCTTCACTACATGGCAACATGCCAGGATCAACAGTAGCTGGCTTTTGGTGAGAAAGCATCTCTGATGGTCTTGGAACTGTAAGCTTCTATCCTAAATAAATACCTTTTATAAAAGCCAACACATTTCTGGTACTTTGCATCAGTGGCCCTTTGGCAAACTAAAGCAAAATCGTCAAGGGAATTTTTCATTTCAGTTATTAAAATGTTTAATTTCAATCACATCAACTTCACTATTGCTGTTTTGTTCCTTTTAGAAATTTATATCTTTTTTTGAGATTCTGATATTGTTCATTTATCATTTTCCTTATATCTTTATACCTTTCTCTGTGTTTTCCTTTTTTTTTTTTTTAAAGATTTATTTATTTTATTACATATCTCCCCTTCCCCCCCGTTGCGGCGAGGCGCCGAGACTTGGTCACTGCGCAGGCGCGGCTTTCCCCGCTTGTGG